>CM030362.1:52799329-52950434 GCA_017893485.1 Hemerocallis citrina | reverse complement strand
CATGCAACAACTGCCTGTTTCTTACTTCGCCATGAGATCAGCGAATCACCAAGAAATAGACAGAAACCGGTGGTAGATCGCCTGGTAGTAGGATTACCTGCCCAATCTGAATCAGAATATGCACGCATCTCTAGTTTGGATGTAGCAGACATGGATAATGAGCGAGTAATAGTGCTCCGAAGATATCTGAGAATTCGAAGAAGAGCACCGTAGTGAACTGATGTAGGAGCAGAAACAAACTGACTGACAACGCTGATTGCGTGAGCAACATCAGGTCTGGTCATGCATAAGTAGATAAACTGTTCGACAATCTGTCTGTATCTAATGGGATCAGGAAGGAGCTCACCATCAGTAGGACGAAGCTTTACATGAAGCTCTAAAGGTGTAATCAGCTGATCGACTGTCAGAAAGGCATACAGCGGAGATAATATCTGATGTGTATTTCTGTTGAGAGATGAGTATCCTCCGAGATCCATGAGCAATCTTTAGGCCAGAAAATAACGTAGTCTGGCAAGATCTTTCATATGGAACTGTTGATGAAGGTATTTCTGGGTGGATGTAATGCCCGCAGAGTCATCCCAGTAATGATTATATCGTCAACATAGAGTAGTAGAAGTACCCTTGCGGTGATGACCGCATAAACATAGAATGGTCCTGAGAACTCTGACTAAAACCGGCCTTGGTGATGACAAGGCAAAAACCTTCAAACCAGGCTCGAGGGGCCTGCTTCAAACTATATATAGCCCGACGCAACCGGTAAACATGATGAGGAGCAGGGAGGCTAAGAGGAGGATCCATATAAACAACCTCAGATAAGGTACCATGAAGAAAAGCATTCTTCACGTCCATCTGGTATAACGACCATTGGCAGATGGCTGCAACAGCAAGAAGAGTGTGAACAGTAGTCATCTGTGCAATGGGAGCAAAGGTCTCATCATAATCAATGTCATGTTCTTGAGTAAATCCTCGGCTACTAGACGAGCCTTGTGCCGCTCAATAGATCCATCAGGTTGATATTTGACCTTGGAGATCCACTTGTAGCTCATAGGCTGAACGCCTTCTGGCAGAGGAACAACATCCCTAGTACCAGTCTGGTCAAATGCACTGAATTCTTCTGCAATAGCTTTCCTCCAATCAGGAGATTGAATTGCGTCTTGATAGGTTCTGGGCTCACGTGTAGAGTGTATAGCAGTGAGATTTGCATGAAACTGTGGTGAGTAGGAAGCTAGGGTGACAAAACCAACCTGGTCAGAAGGATCAGTGGCATCAGGTGTATAATGTGCCGGAGGAATACCAAAAGTGGAACGGGTAGACTGACGAAGAGGTGGTAGATTGGCCGGATGTGGGGGTGAGGACGGTGGAGTTGGTGCATGTGTCGGTGGGGAAGTGGGTGGGGTGGGTGCTGGCTGCTGTGGGGATGCAGGTGGTGTTTCGGTAGGGGGAACATGTGTAAGGACTGCAGGAGATGTGAATGGAGCCAGAGGAGTGGGATCAAAAGGAATGCGGGAAGATGAAATCGGGGGGCTAGCAATAACTGGGGAATCGAGAAATCTAGTATCCTCGGGGGGAGTCAGGTAGTAAGGGGAGTCTTTCACAAAGGATACATGTTGACAAATGCGAACACGACCCGCTGATGGATCAAAATAACGATAACCTTTATGTTCAGGACTGAGACCTAGATGAACGCACTTAGCAGCACGAGCGGAGAGCTTCGTGCCCTCAGTAGGAGGGAGAGGGACGTAACAGGTGCCCCCAAAGGTACGGAGCATACTGTAGTCGGGAGGTGAATGATAAAGAGCCTCATAAGTCGTCGTACCAGTTAGGGCAGACGAGGGAGTAATGTTGATGAGACTAACATAGGTCATGATAGCTTCAGCCCAGAAAGAACGAGTAGCGGAAGAGGAGAGTAAAAGAGCACGAGTTGTCTTAAGGATGTGACGATGCTTGCTTTCAACTACACCATTCTGCTCATGTGTGAAGGTATGATTGCTGAAAAAGGGTGCCGTGAGATTGAAGGATCAATCTCATAGTGGTGGAAGTGTACTCACGTGCACTGTCCGATCGAAAATTCTTAATGCGTACACCGAACTGAGTGTGAATCATAGTTGTAAAGAACCGGTAAATATCAGGTATCTCAGATCGCTGATGCATAAGAGAAACTCATGTATGTCTAGTGAAGTCATCGATGAAGGCAACATAATAGAGTTAGCCTTTCCGAAGGTACGGGAGAGGGTCCCCATATGTCAGAATGAACAAGTTGAAAAGGATGAGTGGTTTCATAAGTGCTTTTGTGACTAAAGGGTAGGGCAATGTGTTTGGCCAAATGACAACCCTGACAATCAGATAAATGTTTAAAAGTGAGAAAACCGAGGGCACCACTGCGAGCTATAGTTTGGAGTCGTGATGCGCTAATATGACCTAAACGTCTGTGCCACAAATCAGCATTAGAGGAAACAATACCGGCAAAACTAGAAGGAGAGTGATGTGCACGAAGAAAATTTAGATAATATAGACGATCCTGGCGACTAACACGCCCAAACTCCTCACCGGTGGAGGAATCAGTAATAGAATAATCTAAAGAATCAAAAGTAACGACAAGACCACTATCACACAATGCACTAATAGAAATAAGGTTTATTGATAAATGAGGAGCATAAAGAATATATAGTAATGTGAGAGTGGGAAAACTAATTGTCCCTGAGTGTGTAATAAGAAGTGGTGAGCTATTAGTCGTGTGTAGAGAGTGAGAGGGAAGTGCTGTGCATGTGGTGAACAGTGTCTGATTACTAGTGAGATGATGTGATGCATCAGAATCTAAAATCTAGAACGAATTCATACCGGGAGTGGTAGAAAGTGCAGGAGCAGAAGAGCAACCATTGATAGACTGACCCATGAGCTGTAGTTCCAGCTAAGTGAGACGTTGCTGAAGATTAGCCCAATCAGCAGGAGACGGCAAGGCTAGAGTGACGGGTATGGCTGAGGATGTGAGGGAAGAAGCACTGCGAGGAGAAATAAGACTAGCGCTGCTGTGACTGAGAGCACAATGTGGAGGGAGATGATGTTGGTGTCTGGATCGGGCTAGGGAGTAGGGCGGTGCTACCGGTGGCGGAAGTAGAGGTGGGGTAGGGTGAGGAATGATGTTGGGAGAAGGTAGGAGGCCGGAGACAGACTGAAGGTCCTGCTGCTGCTGTCCAAATCTGGAGGAGGAACGAGAGGCGGAAATATGTGGAAGAGACTGAGATTCCATCCAGTGGTAGTAGTAGTACCTATAAATTTAAAAAAAAAAAAACAGGAAAGAGAACAAGAAAAAAAAATTGGGTTATTGGATTCCGGGTCGGGTAACGGGTAATGGGTTTACAAGGATAATGGGGAAGTGGGGTTAGAGGTTGAGGTGGGAGAGGAGAAGGGCGGCCAGGGTTTGTGAGGGGCGGATTTCGGCGAGGTGGACGGGGCTGACGAGGACGGGGTGGTGAGGGAGGGGCGGCGGGGCGAGAGAGGGATGTAAGGTTGGGTGCTGTTGGGAGAGACAGGGTGGTGAGGGAGGAAGGGGTTTTCAGAGATTGGGGGAAAGGGGTATGTGGGGACTGACAAGGACGGGGTGGTGGTTGGGGGGATGTTGAGATTGGAGGAGGACTGAGGTGGGGTCGGAACGCCGGAGTGGTGAAGAATGGGGAAGAAGAGATCGCCGGAGTGGAAGAGACCGGGGATGAGGTTGATGATGACGACGATTTTTTTGTTTTTTGTTTTTTTGGAGGATTGGAATTTGAGGATTTTTGATGAGGAAATTTAAGAAGGAAAAAATTGGATTATTGGCTCTGATACCATGTTAAGATAAATCAGAGAAATGAAAACAATACTGAATATTGAATAGAGAAATAACTGAGTATAATATCTCATATATATAGGAGCGAACCAAATACAAAATTAGCCCAATATGGGGACTATAATATCTAAGAGTATGATACCTATCAGTACCCACATGAACTACCTTTCATACTCTTGGCACTGGATTTTAAAAAATTATTCGTACTACTGATAAATAATTGCTGAACTGGAGTTAGTATAAAACTATAATTTCTCAATTACTACAAAGTAAATAGCATATTCTGTCCTGACAAGGATCTGTTTTTCCAGCTAACCCAATGTAGTTGTGGCACCTTACTTCTAAGTAAATATATAAAACATCCACTGATGTCTTTTGTTTGTCATAGGTTCTCAGTGAGTTCACCATAGGAAACAATTTACCATGCAAGCGCTTAGCAGATGGTTCCAAGCGAGTTCAAGTCCCTCAGTTTCTTCCTCAACAGGTGCTTTTTAACCCGAATCTTCTTTTTATTCTTTTAATCAACGATGAATGTTCTTTCCATCTGATTTCGCTGTATATCTACTTCTTGCAGCCATCTGATTTTGGGAAGCGGAAGAGGTTCCGATTAACCCCATGCAGCGTGCATCTAGATCGATAGTCCAGTCATCTCATTTTCAATTGCACCCCTAGCATTTATCACAATCTGTTGATGTTTATTACCTGAATTTAAGCATTAGCCTTGGTGTACTTGTGTTGTACCATGAATAGTGGTGGGCCGCAACTTCATGTAATTGCAAGTGAACTTTTAGAAATGGGTAGATAATGAAAGTCTAGTGCTTGTAGAAAAATAATTTGCAGCTCACATGTTTTACTGTTCAGTTTTCAGAATAAGTTTAAACCCTTGACTGAAATTCATTCAACTTGCTGCAAGTTTTTCTCCGCCTTTATGGGAGAACAAATAGCCAATTTGACTGTTCTAGTTTTGTTGTGAGTTTAGATTTGAAATTATTGAATGCAATTTTTATGCTTGATTAAGGTTTTTTTGTTTCAACTTTGTTAAGTTTATTATGTTCTGTATTTTACCTTTTCATCATTGCTGGAAGCAGAGTGAAGTTATTCCAAAATTGGGTGCTGAACTCTAATTAATGAGTAATACTATCTCTTCAGCAAATAGGCCTGCCCCTCTCTTCTTTCTCCATTTTGAAATGGAGAAAGAAGAGCAAAAGTAGGAAATCACATCTATCTTAACATGTGTACATCATATTTTTTTTGCTTAACAAAATAAAATACAAAAACTTATACTATATCTTAAGCTAATAGGTCTATCCTTCGTCTTTCTCCATTTTGAAATGGATCTCTATTTTGAAATGGAGAAAGGAAAGCACAGGTAGGAAATCACACCTACCTTAACATGTGCACACCACATTTTTTAACTTAACAAAATAAAATACAAAAATAAATACAAAAACAAAAAAAATCCTTCTTCTCCCAACCCCCCCTCCTCAAAATCCCGCTAACCCTTCTCCCTATCAAATCTCAGCAGTCGTCGTTAGCCAATCCGCCCAAATCCTTGCCGTCGACGCTTGTTGGCCTGCCATGGGTGATGACACCGCCGGTAAGAATTCTCCAATGAATTAGGGTTTTTGAATTCCTAATTTGTTTTGTAATATTGTATTTATGAAACCCTAATTTACCACCCGCTTTTATTCTTGATTTCTAATTAGGGTGTTTCAATTCTTAAAATTTTAAAATACAAACCCTAATTATAGATTCAAAAATAAAGATTGGTTATTTTCAGACCAAATCCTTACTAATGTTCTGTTCTTGATTCTTTGTTTCTTCATCCAAATAATTAGATTTTAGAGGCTATGGTAGAAATTGGGATTTTGGAAGGCGAAGAGATGAAGGAAAGAATAAACTGTGGGAAAGTAAGAGGTAATGTAATTATATGTTTGTTTTTGTTTATTCACTGATTTACACTACTCTCTCCAATCTGTACTCCCAGAGATTACGGAGATGGCAATTAGGCATGTATGTCATGCCGTCGCTGCAATTAACTTAGATGTAGGTTACCTGAAGATCAACTTTTATTCTTCAATTTGATGGTAATTGTGTTCACTACTTCTTATAGTTAAGTTCTTGAGCTTTTCATTTATTTTTAACAATATCTCATAATTATTTTAGCAATCTTTCTTCAATTAGAATTGTTGTTTCAGTTTTATATCTTTTTTCGGTTAATATTTAATTTGTTTGTGTTTGAGTATTTTTCTGCTTTTTTACGATAATATGGTCAGGTTTTGAGATTCAGGATCAGATGCAAACCTAATAGTGTAAGGTTTCGGATTAGAAGCAAGGGGATCGTCAAGTGTGAAATTGGAACGAATTGACTTGCATATGAGGACTTTTTCTTCTAATTGATATTTGTTTTCATTTGAACTTTTTAAACTTTTACATTTTAAGTAATATTATAATTAAACTTTCAATTACAAAGAATGATGGATTGTAGATGATGGTAAAAAGCATGAAAGTTGAATAGTTTGGTCAGTTTTATCATAACTGTATTTTATTATTTTTATTTTCTTAAGGTAAAAGTGAACAAATGAGTCAATATATAAGAAAGCTAAGGACTTCCATCAAATGGTTGATGAAATGAAAAGATGAAAATTTGATGAAGCAAGAGAAGCTTCAGAATATGTTGGAATCAGAAGGGATACAACATGCAGATAGTGGTATCTATTCTACATTTTTTTTTTTGGTTTGAAAAATTTTGGTGAATTATAGTACTTTATGTATGTTTTATAGTTTGATCATTTTATACAGACACAACTAAGGAGTAATATAGAAAAGTTGGAGGCAAATATTAAGGAACTTCGCAGACAATATGTGTATTTTAAAGCAAGCTTTAGAATGGAGGAATCTAACAAGATTGTAAGTCTCTTTCTTAGTATCTCTAAATAATGGTAATTATCCGACTAATTTTTTTTTATTTTAATTGAATAGATATATAGAATGATGTTGGTTTGTTTGAAAGTGTGAATTAGTTAATTTGTAGATTTATCATCTTTTCATTATATTGTGATTGAAATAGCTAAGATATATTTTTAAATTTTTAAGTAATATATAATTTTATGAGTTCCTCAAAATTATTTTAGTCTGTTTGTACAGGGTAACAAGAAAAGCACAGGGTAACAAGAAAAAAAGAGATGTCCAAATTATTGTTGCATTTCTGTATTAAATATTAATGTCATTATTAATCAATGCAGTATTTGGAAAGTAATTTGTATCAAAAATAAAATAATATATTTTGAAGGCAATATGCCTGCGAAGATCCTTTTCGTAACATAGCCTCCAATGAAAAACATCAAAGTTATCTGCATCACAGTTATCTACTTATACTCAGTCGACGAGGGGCAGAAGATCACTTGTTCCGTTCTTTGTCGATCTCTCTTGATCTCTCTTGCATGCAGTATGCCCTTCAAGCAAACTGGCATACAATGTTGAAGTGAAGAGGACATCCAAGAGCACAATCTTCATCATTATTTGACCAAAGGAGGTGCAATTAGGGCTACAAACCAATCGAGCTATTCGCGAGCTATTCGGGTCGAGCTCGGTCAAAACTCAGCTCGAACCGAGCTCGAGCTCAAAACCGAGCTCGTTTCGTAAACCAGCCGAGCTCGAGTTTTTTTTTTTTTTTTTTGTTTTTGTTTTTTTTGTTTTTGTTTTTTTTTTGTTTTTGTTTTTTTTAAGGCTAAGCTCGCGAGCTATTTGGCTCGAATATGGTCAAAGCTCTGCTCGAACCGAGTTCGAGCCGAGCTCGAGCTTAAAATTGAGCTCGTTTCGTAAACGAGCCGAGCTCGAGCCTGAAGGTATTCGGCTCGGCTCGGCTCGATTGCAGCCCTAGGTGCAATGCCCAGTTTCATCGGTGTGAGGGTGAGGCCAAACTTACACTCAAATCTCATTGTAACTCATGTTTTCCCGTATTTGTATTTTTATACCGTATTGTGCCTCATTGTACTCTCTCGTCTATTTGAGATCCTGTAAATTGTTCAGATTGAATAAAATCGTTATTTTTGTTTCGACTCAATTTTTTTGGTCCTTTTATCGAATTCATTTGTATGCTATTTGTGTCGTTCTTCATGAAGAATTGACCATTTCTTCTCATTTATCTCTTTTATCCCCATTTTATTGCATTTTGACCAATTCTCTTGTTGGATCCTATTTGAAACGGATCCCCAAAACCCACAAACCCGAAACCCTACTATATAACCCTACCCTAACCCTAATCCCAACCCTAATCACTGTTAAAACCCAACAAACCCCGCCGCTATCAATCTTCTCTTTCGTCTCCATCTCCTTCGTCCCAAACCCATTTTCCGTCGCCGTCCACAACCATTACCCAGCCACTCCCTCACCAACACCCCACCGCCATCACATATCCAACCATCGAACCCAACTCCTCCCCTGTTTGAAACTGCAAGCAGAGTCGCCGCGCGCGTCAGTTCTCGACATCGCGCCGTTGCCGTTAGTCGCCGCTCGTCACACCATAGTCGCCGCCGTCGCGTCGCCACGTCGAAGTCCCCACCGTCGCCACTCTCACTCTCGATCTCGCTCGGTGATCGTCGAAGAAGCGAACGAAGAAGAAGAAGAACAACGGATTAGGCGGGAGTGAATCTCAACCATCGGATCCATCAAGATCCGTGCGAACGAGCCAGATCTGATCGCTGTTCGGCGTTCGTCCATAGCGAATCCCAGATCCGCTGTTTGTTGTTCGGGAGGGATCCGCTGCGTAGGAGCGATCCCATTGGCTGCGCTCGCTGTTTGGTGTTCTGGGCGCAGCGAATCTTGGTGTGCTGTTTGCTGTTCGGCCGATCCGGTGTGGGGGAATTTTCACTCTACTGTCGATCTTCGCACATGCTTCACACGTGCTTTTGGGAGACTTCTTCCGGAATTTTTCAACCCAATTTTCTACAACAAGTGGATCTAATCGTCGTCAAATTAAGGCAAGTATCCCTTGTACAATTTATTTGTTCTGGTACAAGCATCCCTTGAAAAATACTACAAATAGTTAGAATTGTGACTCCTCCTTGACTATCGTTGTTGATCAATATTAAACCTCCAAAATTTTATGATTCTAAGAGTCACAAAAATTTCATTGTGTTAAATTATAATTACTTGGACTCTTTTACCCCTGAACATATGGACACATGAATTAAGGAGCCCTAGATTTGTAGACACATGTTATATTTTGTATTTGATGATCTTGCAACCATTTGACTTAAAAAATAATTATTACTTGCTATTTTGACCACCACTATCCTGTATTTATATCACACAATAACTTAGACGTCTAATGACAAATTTCCATGTAATCTATACTAGTAAGTTATTCCCACATGTTGCTATCCTGAATCTTCTTTTGCTGTTTCGACCCATTTAACATTAGAATCTGGACCCGAGCTCTGAATAGAAAATGTAGATCTAGATGTCTAGATGTCAACAGCCTCTGAAAGTTTCGAATTCGGAGTTACCGTCTAGGAGTTATTGCAGATTTACTGCAGCTGTGTCGGTAGACGCAGATTTGTAAAACTGCTGCACACTTTTACTTTGCGAATTAATTTATCTATGTAAACAGCAAGCGTTTGACTTAAAATTTTATATGTAGTTGCTGGACACCCTATAGGACATCCCCAATTTTTCTTAGAATTAATTTTCATTATTTCAACCATGTTTCACATGTATAAACTCAAATACACAATTCTGCCTGAATAAATATAACAAGCCGGGGTTTGAGGGAAGGACTATAGAGTGGACAACATAGGTAAGTGTACTCGGAAGGGGGCCCGTGTTTCCCAAAGTTGTATGTTAAATGGAACTAAGTGCCACGTAGAACTAAGTGCCACGTCATGGTGACGGGGGCCACCTCTAGAGCCTACGGGGGCCATCTCTAGAGCCCATTACAAGGTTACATGATATATATTTACGATCACATGGAACTAAGTGCCACGTAGAAATAAGTGCCACGTCATGGTGACGGGGGCCACCTCTAGAGCCCATGGTTGATCACCTGCTTGTTATTTGATGCCTGAGTACACCGCCCTATAGACTCCATTACTAGGCCTAAACGAAATTGTTTTGACTGTCGCACCCATGTAGTAAAAGTATGGATGCATGAAGTGCTACCTAGATAGTAATAACTACAAAACTTGAACATGAAACATGCTTACACGATACTTGACTACTTGATACTTGGAACTTGATACATGAAACCCGATACATGAAACTTGAACTGGATACATGTTGCCTGATACTTGACAACTCGTTACTTGAGACTTGACACTTGAAATTAATATTTGACACTAGACTTAGAACTTGTTACTTGACCCAAGGCTTGAGACTTGTCACGTGCTCCACTATTAGAACTTGTTATTCAGCCTGTTCACTTGAGTTGTCCTCCTTGCTAGCTAGTTCTTGAATTTCCACTACTTGATGTATCCCTGTTACATTCTTTATTCCAGTTCTTGTTCCCCATTACTTGTACTCGTTTTTACTATTTGTGGCCCTAGCTTGCACTAAGGACATTTTCTCTTGTTTTTCCCTGTTTTTCCCTCTTTATATTTATTAAGCAGACTTGGGAGACGTGCTACCTGCTGGAAATGGTGAGCAGACGTTCTAGGCCTTACTTGGAAAAATCCTGCTTTAATTATTTCATTTTGTAATTGAGTTATTTCATTTGTTGTTGTTTAAGACTTGTAACGGGCTCATGTTCCCGAGTTTTACATTTGATCCAGACTTGAAAACTATTTGGACATTATTATTTGTTTCAATTGTTTTCTGTAGTTTAATAAATCATTCATACATGCTTGGTTATATATATATCTTGTTATATTCTTGTTATGATGCTGAGTCGATTCTACATCTTATGGATGATGTTAAGATCATTCGCTGGACTTCGTCATGCACTCGTATTCCGTATTTTGGAAAGCGGGGCGTAACACTCAACCAAGTATTTGATTCAAATTAATGGTGAATATCGGTGAGTGATGTGGGGTAGATGATGTGTCCCCACCCGGGCCTTCAAATCCCCTCAAAATTTGCTCCTTCGTGATCAGCAGGTCAAAGCAGACCCAACGGGCTTCAGCACATTCAGGCCCACAGGCAAACGAGTCTGAGCCGGTCCATTAGGGCCTTAGACCCGTTTATCCCTGCCTATAAATACCAGATCCCTTCCTCACTTTCAAAAGTAATAAACTTTTCCCCACCTGAACCCTAGCTACCGTTGCTTTCTCAGTGACTGACTAGATCGTCGGAGGGCCTGTCGCCAGGACTTCTCCCGGTGTTTCAGGCAGTGTGCGGGTACAAAAGGCCGAGCCGAGCAACTAGATCCGAGCTGAGCTACGCCATCCGAGCAGAGCTACTAGATCCAAGCCGAGCACCCGGCCTCTACCTTTCTCCTGCTACCCCCGAGCTAGTCCTACAGCCTAGGATCGGATCGACGCCAGTACCCCATCTTCCGCTACACAAATTACAAGAACTCACACTTGTTGCCCCCACACCCCAAAAACAATTCGCATCAGGTTGGCACCGTCTGTGGGAAAGCTTTAGGTACTGACGCCAGTCCGATCACAGTCAGGGACGTCATCTCAAGTCCGAGCTCTTTCATGGCTCCCAAAGCAAGGAGGGCCGTCACCTCCTGACGTCGTCCTGATCCTCCTCCCTATCTTAGTCGCGCAGACGCCCAGGGCTCTAATCAACTATGGGTCAATGGCGCAGCCGGACTCGGACCAGGCGCTTCTCACTCAGTCGCAACTGACTTGCGGCTTTTCATCCAAAATCGGCAGGCCAGTCGAACTAGGGTAGGGGCCGCTTCCAACTCGGTCGCGAACCGGGGAAGACAGCCGACCCCATAATGGGAGTCGAGACACAGCCGCTCACTCCGAGGGCTCACCCCGAGGACCTCAACCATCGCGTGACCTGGTGGGGCCCGCCCCAGTCACGAGGGCCAAGTTTTAGAATTTTAGGGGCGAGGTTCTCCAGGCAATTCGAGGCGGTCCTAGGACAGAGGCGCGAAACGACTCCATCCTTCAGCTAGAAGCCCGGGGTGGCGAATCCCATGTATCGACTCGCTCGCTTGAATAAGAAGACGCCGTCATTCGACGCCTCCGAGAGATGGAGAACCACCTCGCCCATCTCGGCAAGGGCGAGCCGATGCCAGACCATGGTTATAGGCCGATCCGACCCCTATTTTCCACTCAGATCTTGGAAGCCGAAATCCCCAGAAATTTCAGGCCTCCCCAATTCGAGACATACAACGGCGAGGGTGATCCCGTTGATCACATGGAAGGGTTCACAACTCTCATGCTGATTCATAGCGCATCAGATCCTCTCCTATGCCATGCTTTTCCTGCCACATTGTGTGGCCCGACTCAGGAATGGTTCTCGAAGCTCCTCCCTGGTTTGGTCTTTTCGGTCGACCAGTTAGAAGCGAGTTTTCTAGCCCACTTCATGACCAGCAGAAAGGTCAAAAAGACGAGCGCGTCCCTTCTGGACCTCAGACAGAAGGAAGGGGAGCCACTCTGCGAGTTCGTTCGGAGGTTCACTGCCGAGGCGACGTCAGTCTCCTCTCTCGACGCGGGCTTTGCTTCCGCAGCTTTCCGACACAATGTTCGCCACGGCCAGCTTAAGACCTTCTTAGCCAAGAAACCGTCCATCGACTTCCCTGACCTGCTCAACAGGGTCGAGAAGTACATTCGGGTGGAAGAGGCCCTACACCCCAAGGGCACCAAAGAAGCCACAACCAAGGAGAAGTGCAAGGCAGACGATGCTGAGCCTGTCAAGAAGGTCACGAAAGAGGCGGCCAGTCTGAAAAGAATTCCTCCGGTCCCCCATTTTGAAAGGTATACATCGCTGACCTAGAACGTGTCGGCGATCCTAATGGAGATCGATGATAAAGGGATCGTCCAACTCCCTCCACGACCGAGCAACAACAAGAAACGGGACCAGAGATTCTATTGCCTCTTCCACCAAGACAGCGAGCACCAGACGGACAACTGCCGGGCCCTCAAAGATGAGATCGAGGCCCTCATCCAACGAGGGTACGTAAGGAAGTTTACCCGGGCCAACCCAAGAGACCGGAGGGATTCGAGGAATCCGAGGCCTTCGCCTCCTCCTTGAACGGTTAACCGGCGACCCAAGCAGGATCCCGAGCCCAAGAAAACTGGAGGACAGGCCATCCTACACTGCATCCACGATGGACCCATGGGAGGGCAATCCAATACTTCCCGTAAGGCCTTCGTCTAAGAGGTTAACTCTGTTAGAGACCATCCCTCCCCCCAGATTCAGCAGCGGCCAGTTTCCTTCTCTGGGAAAGACCTAGAGGGAGTCCGGCTCCCGTACTGCGATGCCCTCGTCATCAGCCTCGTCATGGCAAACTTCAAAGTCCGTCAAATTCTCGTAGAAAACGGAAGTTCAGTTAACCTCCTCTTCTTGGAAGCATTTGAGAACCTCAAGATCCTCCGAGATAAGCTAAAGCCGGCCGGGTACACCCTTCATGGGTTCTCGAGCGTCCCCGTACAAATTGAAGGGATCGTGACACTGGATGTAACAGCCGACACGACCCCTATCATACGGGCAGAATCAATGGACTTCATGGTGGTCAACGTTAAGGCAGCGTACAACGCCATTCTCGGCCGACCCGGGCTCTGCTCGTTTCAGGCCGTCCCCTTGGCCTACCACTTGAAGTTAAAGTTCCCCACTGAACTCAGGGTCGGTGTTGTCCGAGGGAATCAGGAGTTTGGATGTTCGTGCTACATGACCACGGTAGGAGGCAGGGTATTTCCCCTTGACGCAGTCGAGCTTCCATCTGAAAGAAGCCATCCCGAGTCAGTTGCCGCAGATGAATTGGAGGAGGTCTCATTTGAGGCCGAAGACAAGGCTAAGTGGTTCCGTGTGAGCCGCTCCCTTTCCCCGACTTTCGACCAAGCCCGATTGATTGCATCCGCTGCAATATCAACCTCTTTGCTTGGACCCCATCCGACATGCCCGAGATTTTTGAAGACCTGATCATGCACAGGCTAAGCGTCGCCCAGGGTTCCAAGCCGATCCATCATAAGTGACATAAGTTCGCTCCAGAAAGGCAACATGCCATAAAAGTGGAGGTGGACAAACTATTGTCTGCCCGGTTCATTCAAGAGGTCAGCTATCCCGAGTGGCTGGCTAACGTCATGATGGTGAAGAAGGCCAGCGAGAGCTGGAGGATCTGCATTGACTTCACGGACCTCAAGAGGGCGTGCCCCAAAGATCCTTTCCCCATCCCGAGCATCGTCGCCGTGATCGACGCATCGTCTAGTCACGAGCTACTGACCTTCATGGATGCCTTTTTAGGCTATAATCAAATCTAAATATTCCCTTCGGACATTGCCAAGATGTCTTTCGTTACCGACCAAGGTCTGTACTGTTACCGGGTCATGCCCTTCGGGCTCAAGAACGCCGGAGCCACCTACCAGAGACTTTTCAACCGAGTTTTCAAAGATCAGATCGATCGTAGAGGTATACGTCGATGACATGCTCGTCAAGAGCCGACGAGGGCAGGACCATGTCGCCAACCTCGAGGAAGCCTTTGGCATCCTTCGGTCACACAACATGAGGTCAATCCTGCCAAGTGTGCCTTCAGCGTCTCCTCGGGAAAATTTCTCGGGTTCGTCGTTAGCCAGCACGGCATAGAGTCAAATCCTGAGAAGATCTAGGCCATAATCGACATGGCACCTTCCAGAAACATTAAGGAGGTTCAATGACTCACGGGATGACTAGCAGCCATCGGCCGCTTCCTCTCTAAGTATGGAGAGAAGTCTCTCCCCTTCTTCAAAGCTCTGCTGGGAGCGAAAGGCTTCGAATGGGGCGACCCCGAGCAAGAGGCGTTCGACCAGTTAAAGTCCTACATCGCCAACCCCCCACTTCTGAGCAAACCCGAACTAAGCGAACCCCTCTTTCTGTACCTCTCAGCCTCGGAAAACACACTCAGTGCCGTGCTCATCCAGGAAGACAACGGAATTAAAAAACTCTCTACTATGTGAGCAAAGTCCTGCTCTCGGTTGAGACCCGATACGCAAAGATGGAGAAGGTTGCTTACGCCATGGTCATGACAGCACGAAAGCTCCGTCCTTATTTCTAGGCCCACTCGATCCAGGTCCTTACAGACCAGCCTCTCAAGCCCGTCCTCCACAAGCCCGAGAGTTCCGACCGCTTAGTCAAATGGTCGATCGAGCTAAGCCAGTACGACAATGGCTACCAGCCCAGGACAACCATTAAGGGACATGCCCTCACCGAATTCATCACGGAGTGCACAATCTCCGAGCCGTCCAACGTTCAAGAGACAGATCCAGTTTGGGAAATTTATGTTGATGACTTGTCTTGTGAGGTGGGAAGTGGAGCAGGCGTCATCTTCAAAGGTCCCGAAAACTTCATTCTCCATTATTCTCTTCGCCTGAATTTTCCAGCCTCTAACAACGAGGCAGAATATAAGGCCATAATCGCAGGGCTCACCCTAGCGCACAAGGCTGGGGTCAGGCAAATCAGGGCCTTTAGCGACTCTCAGATTGTGGTCAACCAGATCACCGGGGAGTTTGAGGCTCATGATGCTCGGATGGTCCTATACTTGGCAGTAGTCCAGCAGCTCTTGACGTCCTTCGATTTCTTCTCGGTGGAACGGATCCCTAGTGAGCAAAACACCCAGGCTGATTCCTTATCAAAACTTGCCTCATTGTCCTTCGAAGGCCTCGACCACACCGTCCTAATCGAAGTCCTCCTCAAGCCTAGCATCGACCTCCCCGAAGTCTTATGCCTTACCACCGAACCTCAACCAGACAACTGGATGACTCCCATCCGAAAGTTCCTAGCGGAGGGCGAGCTTCCTCAAGATCGGGCCAAGGCGAGAAGGATCATGGTCCGTTCGGAAAGGTTCATCATAATCAACGAGACACTCTTTAAGCACTCGTACACAACGACGAACGGAAGACCCTACCTTCGCTACCTGGCCCCCGATGAGGCCAAGTACGCTCTGAAGGAACTGCATGAAGGAATCAGGGAGTGTCACATGGGGAGCAGGTCGCTCGCCAGGAAAGCCCTAAACCACGGGTACTACTGGCTGACCATGTTACAAGACGCCCAGGACCTCGTCAAAAGGTGCGGCCCCTGCCAAAGATTCTCCTCGGTGAAAAGGCTTCCACAAGCCAACCTCTGCTCCCTGGCCAGTCTGACCCCCTTTGCTATGTGGGGAATGGACTTGGTAGGCCCTTTTCCAAAAGCGAAGGGCCCAAGAAAGTTCCTGGTGGTGGCCATCGACTACTTCACCAAATGGATCGAGGTAGAGCCCCTGGCCACGATCACAGAACACCAAACTCAGCAATTTTTCTGGAAGCACATCATTTGCCAGTTCGGGATCCCACAGGTACTCATCACAGACAACGCGACCAAATTTGCAGGCAAGAACATCCGAAAGTTCTGCGAAGACATCGGTGTCCAGTAGCGCTTCTCATCAATATGTCATCTTCAGTCAAACGGCCAGGCCAAAAAATATGAACCATCAAATCCTTGACGGCCTCAAGAAGCGGTTGGATAATTCATCCAAGAGGCTTTGGGTCGACGAGTTGCCGAGCGTACTCTGGGGGCACCGGATGATGAAGAGAATCCCCACGGGCGAGTCACCGTTCAACCTAACCTACGGCACAGAGGCGGTTATCCCCCTGGAGATCGGGTTCCCTTCGCCCAAGATCATGGCCTTCGACGAGGGGAACAACTCTGCGGACCTCAGAGCCAACTTGGATCTGATCAACAAGGTCAGGAAAAAATCTGCCGTCAAAAGAAACATATGCCAACAACGGATCGAGAGGTTTTATAACAAGAAGGTTCGCCCCACCGACATCAAGCTAGGTGACCTCGTGTTCAGAAAGCTAGCGTTATCTACCCTAGCAGAAAGTGAAAGTTGGCCCCTAATTGGGAGGGCCCGTATGAGGTCTCCAAAATGGTATGCCCCGGTACGTTCCGACTCACAGACCAAGGGGGTAGGTTAGTGAAGAGGCCCTGGAACGCGGAACACCTCATCAAGTTTCTTGAAGGGGAGGACTAAACTCCTCTTGTAACCAAGCTTATGTAACCGACCCCCTGTGATCGGCACTACGTGCCTCTTTTTTTGTTGTTTTGTTGTAACTAATAAAGTGTAAACCTTAGCATTTCCCTTATTTTTTTTAATTTTTGTGCGACTTTCTGTGCATTCGCCACACTATAGCTTTTCTACAAGCATGGGGGCTCGACATTCGGCATTGACCTCGAGCAATGCCCTAGCTTTTCAAGCTATACAGGCTAGGCACTCGGCAATGACACACCCTAGCTTTTCTACAAGCATGGGGGCTCGATATTTGGCATTGACCTTGAGTAATACCCTAGCTTTCTCAAGCTGCACGGACTAGGCACTCGATAATGACCTCGAGCCACACCCTAGATTTTCTACAAGCAGGGGGACTCGACATTCGGCATTGAACTCGAGCAATGCCCTAGCTTTCTCAAGCTATACGGGCTAGGCGCTTGGCAATGACCTCGAGCCACACCCTAGCTTTTCTATATGCAGGGGTGCTCGACATTCGGCATTGACTTCGAGAAATGCCCTAGCATTCTCAAGCTGTACGGGCTAGGTGTTCGGCAATGACCTCGAGCCACACCCTAGCTTTTCTACAAGCATGGGACTCGACATTCGGCATTGACCTCAAGAAATGCCCTAGCTTTCTCTATCTGTATGGGCTAGGCGCTCGGTAATGACCTAGAGCGACACCCTAGTTTTTCTACAAGTATGGGGGCTCGACATTCGACATGTACCAGGAGCAATGCCTAAACTTTCTCAAGCTGTATGGGCTAGGCGCTTGGCAATGACCTAGAGCAACACCCTAGCTTTTCTACAAGCATGGTGGCTTGACTGCCCTAGCTTTCTCAAGCTGTACGAGCTAGGCGCTCGGTAATGACCTCGAGCCACACCCTAGCTTTTCTACAAGCAAGGGGGCTCGACATTCGGCATTGACCTAGAGCAATGCCCTAGCTTACTCAAGCTATACGGACTAGGTGCTAGGTAATGACCTCGAGCCACACTTAGCTTTTCTACAAGCAGGAGGATCGACATTCGGCATTGACCTCGAGTAATGCCCTAGATTTATCAAGCTGTACGGGCTAGGCGCTCGGCAATGACCTCGAGCCACACCTTAGCTTTTCTACAAACATGGGGGCTCGATATTCGGCATTGACCTCGAGCAATGCCCTAGCTTTCTCAAGCTGTATGGGCTAGGCACTCGGCAATGACCTAGATCCACACCCTAGCTTTTCTATACGCATAGGGGCTCGACATTCGGCATTGACCTCGAGCAATGCCCTAGCTTTCTCAAGCTATATGGTTTAGGCACTCAGCAATGACCTAGAGCCACACCCTAGCTTTTCTACAAGCATGGGGGCTCGACATTCGGCATTGACTTCAAGCAATGTCCTAGCTTTCTCAAACTGTATGGGCTAGATGCTCGTCAATGACCTAGAGCCACACCATAGCTTTTCTAAAAGCATGGGGGCTCGACATTCGGCATTGACCTCGAGCAATGCTCTAGCTTTCTCAAGCAGTATGGGCTTGGCGCTCGGCAATGACATCGAGCCACACCCTAGCTTTCACAAGCAGGGTGCTCAACATTCGGCGTACACTGTAGGCAGCATCCTGAGCTTTCTTACAAGTCGGAGGGACAGAAAAATCAAATTTCATTCATCATAACGCCATGAATGGCCACAGTACAATAAAGGTTTATTGCAACGATTCTTTTTTCCCCAATCCAAGTGTTTCTCGAAGGGCTTTTTTGGCTAACACGGACCATCTCGAGCCCCACCGAGCAGATCCTTCCTCTAGTGTGCTCGTTCGGCACCACCGGCATTGCTAGTGTAGACGTCCCGGCAACGGAGCTTTGCGCATCAGTCGGCCTCGCCATTTTCGAATACAAGGTCGGTGAAGAACCCAAGATAGAGGGGCCACCTCCCCCAAAAGGTCCGAACTAGGATCCGCCTGTGCCGAGCATGACCTTAAGCCTCCGAATTTCCAGCTCCTTCTCCACCACAACCTCACGGAGAATGGACTCAGAGGTCGGTCGCCTGGTGGAGGCATCAAACATCGACCAGTTCGTCTCAGCACTCTCCCAGTCCCAGTCGGCTATAGCCTTCTTCAGACGCGCCGCTTCTAAGCTGAGCTCCTTGGACTTGTTCATGAAATAGCTCACGGAGACTTCCCAATCACGAGCCTGTTTGCCAAAGAAAATCAAGACACTCTACTTTGACCCCAGCCTGTTCCGAAGTCGCATGTCCTCGGTAGAACTGATGTCGGCTCCTAGGGTCTCGTCCATCAGACAAAAAGGAGAGGAAACATGATTTCACTCCAAGCTTTTCAAAAACGACTAAGTCATAACTGGTCGGCCAAAAAACACATGTTTATATTAATCTCAAAAAGTAGTTACAAAAAAGCGGTGGCCAGTCCGCTCTCGGCAAATACAGAGAAAAAGAAGAAAGTATAAAGACTACTTCTTAGGAGGGATCTGCACCTCTTCATCGGCAGTTGCCCCCCTATCTCTCTCTCTAGGCTCGGGTCTCTCGGTGCCTCATCACCCTCGCCTCCGGGGGTCAGGGGGAGAATGTGCGGCTGCTAGCCATAGTGGAAATGGTCGATCTTTGCTTGAGGGTAAAGGAGCAGAAAGTGCTCATTTGCTCGATCATACGCCTCGTCTGGGGCGTTCATCAGCTCCTCCCTTGCAGCAGCCTGCAGCTCCTCGTACTCTGCAACCGCCTTGCCTCGGACCTCCGCCAAAGCACGGAGGTTCTGGTCCTGTTCTGAGGCGAGGTCAGCTTGAAGAGCCTGCACCGCACCCTGAGCCGCTGCCAGCTCGGTCTTCAGGTCCTTTGCCTCACGTAGGTACCTGTCGGCGTTTCACTTCTTCGACACTAGCTCCTTCTTGAAGCACCTCTTCAGCTGTGCCCGATCCATAGAAGCCTGAATGAAGAGAGACAACAAATTAGAAAACAATGCCAAGTACAAGAAACGTTAAAGCAGGCAAACAGACACTTACGATCACGTGGGCTTGAACCCACGTCATATAACATGTCTCCACCATCTCGGTCGCGAGGATGGATCTGTCGCGCATTGTGGCGAGGTGATCCACAACCTCGACCGAGATTAGGCCCTCTACGAGCGAGTTGCCCTCCTTTACCGACCAGTCCGGGGCGAACGGTCGAAGCCCCCCTTACCCACCATCTGCTTGGCATCAGGGCGCAAGGCGGGGGTCCCCGCCTTCAAGACCTCAACAACCTTACGGCTGTTGGAGCTCGGCACCGACTCAGACGCGTCTCTAGCCGAGGGGGCCTTCTTTGACTTCTTATGGGGCCGCTCCGAGGGGCCCTCAGAGCCCCCCTGGGCGGACCCTACAGTCGGCGTTGCCTTCTCGGCCCTTCTTTTCTGGGCCAGAGCCTGCAGGACTTTCCTTGCATCGAGCTATGACTGATCCATCGTTGCAGAGAAAAAAGAGGGAATGTTAACACAAAGGTAGAAAGTTAAACAAAAAAGAAACGAAAATATACAAAGGTCGGCTAGGCTCAGTCCGGTCCGGGCTAAGTGCGATTCTGTTACATTCGGCTAACCGATGCTGTGTTCCTCGACAATCCTATCAACATCTGCCCACTCCGCCTCATTCAACTTCCTCCGCCTCGGAGGTTTGTGCTTGTAGAAATTCCAAACTGTGGGAATCTCTCAAGGCACCTCGGTTCGGACCAAGAAGTACTTAGCCTTCCACCCTTTGATGGATTTCGGATGCCTGTGCACCACCTACTTGTGGGGGCGAGGCGAGATGTAGTAGATTCCCTCATGATCTCCGAGCGAGCTCACCCCTAAGACGGCTCGAAAGTACTTCAGCTTCAGGTGCACCTTCTTCTCCGCACACTTCAGAATGAACCAGACCAACTGCTTCCACAAGTTGGGGCAGTACTGCATTGGGCAGAGCTCCCCCCACCTCCGCACCCTCTTGATGAACGGATGCAACGGAAGCCTTAGCCTCGAGACGAAAGCGTCCTCGAGAAACATGCAGTATTCAGGGGTCAACTCGGTGGTAGGGCAAAGATCAGGGTTCGAGATCATCAGCTCGTACTCCCGCTCGATGAAATGACTGGACCTTATCACAGGTAGGTAGTCGGCCTTCAGAATGCACTAAACCTTGTCCATCTGTATCTGTGTCTGGGCCGGCGAAGATACCTCTATGCAAAATTGAACCAAGTTCTCGACGTCGTCCAGGTACATCCTGATAGATCGCGGGTTCTTGTAGTATGGGACATCGAGCCTGTGCATTGGCTCGAACTCATCTAGTCTCCTCGGACTATCCGGCAGGTGCCACTTCCTCTTCTTCTTCTAGATGCGAGGAGCCTTCGGCGGAGACGGTGTTGCCAAAGACAGGAGAGGGGGGAGAGAATCTCCTTCCTCGCTACCTTCCTCATCCGCCTCTCCTTCGACTCCTCCCTCACTGTCTCCCTGACCCACCACTCCTACCTCAACCTCCCCCCTAATACCTCAACCTCTTCAGTAGAAGCAGACTCTACCACCTCCGGCTTGCGGCTTTGGAGCGGCACCACGTCCAAAACTTGGTCGTCTAAATCCCAGGATGTAGAGTCCGAATGACGATCCCCCTCCAAAACTTGGTCGTCCAGATCCCAGGACATGGAGACCGATTGTGTAATACCCCGATTTTTCATTTATGAAAATTATTAATTTTTGCACGTATTGTGCACGTGCAATTTTTTGTAGTATAAAATCTTATAATTATTTTCATTATGGATAATGAGTGTGTGTGTGTATATATATATATATATATATATATATATATATATATATATATATATATATATATATGTATGTATGTGTGTTCTCTAATTGTTTTTATAAAGGCCCATTTTCTTCAAATAAACACAAGTCTTTTTTTAGCCCAAATCTAATTTATTTTGTAAACTATTATTTGGCCCATTAATTAATGCCCATGAGTTTATTTCTTCTTTTATCACAACTTGTAATGTAGACTACTTTTATAAGAGTATTTTTATAAAAAATAAAATGTACAACTTTTTATATGGAGAACTAATGAATTCACGTGCATTGCACGTACACGTGCATAAAGCACACTATGGGCCGGTTTTGAATGGAGGGAAAAGGAAAAAGAAAAGTGGAGTTATGGGTGGTAGTTGTTTGGATCATGGTTGGTTACCACAACTTCCCCTTAAATCCTAGCCTTTTATCTTGAACTCCTAGATTGATCCTAGCCCTTCATTTGCTCCAAATTTTAGTATAAATACCCCCCCTCCCCCCCAGCCTAGTTATTCTTGTACTCTTCATTTCTCCAAAATCTATACTAGAAAATACATTTGTTAGTAGTACATTATTAGAAGGAAGTGAGATAAAAGATTGAGAGTCTGAGGGTGAGTGTGTGCTTGCAACCAAGGAAGGCCGGCATCACATAGGTGCTCACGGGATTGCATCTTTTGAGGCTCGG
This sequence comes from Hemerocallis citrina, assembly GCA_017893485.1. Classification (NCBI taxonomy): domain Eukaryota; kingdom Viridiplantae; phylum Streptophyta; class Magnoliopsida; order Asparagales; family Asphodelaceae; genus Hemerocallis; species Hemerocallis citrina. The sequence goes on along the minus strand of CM030362.1, from coordinate 52,928,042 downwards.
TTTTGCACATCAAGGAGGAGGAGGAACACTCTTTTGGCAAGCTCGCGAAGGACTCTTTTGTTTAGGAGGTGTTGCAAAATTTGTTCTCTCCAAATAAGGTGGGTTGTTTTTCTATATTTCTAATTAGATACCATGTTAGGGGTGATTGAAATGATTATGCATGAAAGAAACTAATAAAAGTACACTTAATTGGAAAAAGGACTTGCTAGTTGATTAAATTGATGCTTGATAGATTGCATGTTATCTTGTTATAAATCTTAAGTTGTATGTGAATCATTTTGTAATCATGGAATGAATGAATTAGAATTGGTTGTTGATATCAAAACTAAGTACAAATGCTAATAGATGAAATTGTTGCTTTATGTGCTTAGATGGACTTTCGTGATAATGTTTAGAATGAGTAACTTAAAGTTTGTTTTGAGTTTATAAAAGGAAGATAAACAGGGAATTAATATAGAAAGTATTAATATTAAGTCGTATGAGAAATGTCAAATTGAGATGTGGTAGTAGTAGTATACAATTTAAATTAATTGTATGAAAAATATGTGTTTAATTACTGGAAAAATTATTTTTTTAATTACTGGAATGTCAAATATTGTTTAAATAGACATTCTGGAGATTTACAGGAATTTTAGTAAAAGCAAAACTAAAACAAGAGCTTTTTGAACATCGAAATGTTCTAATTGAACAGAGAATTGATTTAAATAAAATACGAGTTGTAGTCAAGACAACTTGAGCCTATAGCTCAAGTGGTCGGTAGGCACTTTAGCGCTACAGTGGCGTGGTGTAAGTGGTTGAGGTCGCTGGTTCGATTCTTGAGAACACCAATCTTTTTATGTGCGTTTAAAATTTAATCAATTTTCAGTACGAGAGCATTTAAGTCTCTGACCTTTCCTTATATTGATGAGCACAAGTAGCCCAGTGGCTAGTGTGTGCGGTTGGTTTCCCTTGGGTCGCTGGTTCGAATCCTGGTTTGGCCAGAATATTACTTTTTTGAAAAAAAAAATGATTTTGTGGGTTTCTTAAGGTGTAAAAATTATGAAAAAAAATACTATTATTATTCTAAATTCATGTGTGACCTATGAAAATTAATTAGGAGTTATTGGAAGGAAATAAAGTATATTTTGGGAATAAAAGTATAGTTAGAACTATAGCTTTACTCTCTTATATTTCATGACAAATGTGTTTTGCAAAGAAAATTGAGATAAGTGCTAGAAAAGAAAAATTTGAAGGAAAGAAAGTATATGTTGTGAAGTTTGTATGAGTTATTTTTATTAAAGAATAGTGTGACAATAGTGACTGGTGAATATTCACTTTGACTATATATTTGGTGATATGATTTTAATGTGGAAATAAAAGTTGGTTATGAAATACATGATGTATAATTGAACTTCAAGTATGATTATTGATTCATGAAAAGATTGAAAATCATGTGATTGAAAAAGGAGAAATGTTCTTGGGTTTGACAACTCAAACATGTGAATTTGTGAAATGAAACTGAAAATTAGGGTGTAGCCAAAACTCACACCGGCAAGTGAAAAGTGATGAAATATGACTATTGAAAATGAAAGGACCAAGTTTGGGTCATTGTGAAATGAAAGAAATAAGACCGGTAGTAGTGAGAGGGCTAACTCTAAGAGATTGATTTTGTTCATGATTTCATTAAATTAAGAATTAGTGCATAGTGAAGAGGTGATGAAAGTGAGAGAAAAACACAAGTATGAGGGCCTCGAGTCTACGATGTGGGTGTGATTCACAGTTTGTCTTCACGATGCGTCGTGACATGACGCGGGCACTACTCCGGAATTATCGGGATCTTGGCGACACTTGTGGGGTGTTTGGTGACTGCGAGAGGATCGTGTGCCATGAAGGAGGCTAAATTAACCATAGATAGTCTTCACGATGCGTCGTGACATGACGTGGGATTCCCCTCCAGTTTTTCTGTATATGAGCTCGTACTCATAGATCATCTAGGATACTTACTGTAGTTACAGTAGTAGATTAAGTCATGACGAGGGATTGAACCCTACAAGATGAAGAACGATTAAGAGGCTTGCCTTCGGACCTATGTAGTAGGGGATGCATAGAATCCGAACAAGTGCACATTAGTGTCATGTAATATAAATAACTGCATTAAGGACTAAGTGCACAATCACAATACGACATCAATAGGGTATTCCCTTTAGTTTGATATGTGACAAGTTTGTGTTTGCTAAATATGGAAAATCAGTTATACTATTTCCGGCATAGAGACAATGGCCGTGTATAATGTTCGTCGGTTGAATAAACTGACGTACCCACAATTTTGTATGCAGGGTAAATGACATGATAAAGATTAAAGGAGAAATGATGCTTAGCGATTATTCAAATGTGGATGTACCTTTATATAAATGTTGTAAATTTGCTTCCGCTGTAAAATGTAAAGTGTAAAGATTTTTTGTAACTCTGATGTAAAGTGAAAAGTTTTAAATTCCTTGTAAAATTGTACGAAAGAAGTGTAAAGATCCTGTGGAATCTCGAATTCAGTGTATTTTGGAATTCGGGGCGTTACAGATTGACAATCCCCTTAATCCCAACCAGAAGAACTCGCTTCGAAACCGAACTGAGAGCGCGACATTACGAAAAAAATACTAACCTGTATTTCGTGAATGGAGAGATCAACGGAAAAGTCATCGCCGGTGGGTAGAGAGAGAATCTCCTATTTTTTAGAAAGAGAAAGCAAAGTGAAGAAATGGAGAGGGGGGGTTGGGGATTTATAAAGTGACTAACGATGACTCGAATTCCGTGTTGGAATCCTGACCGTTTAATCGTGATCATCAAGATGTAACGGCTGATGAGATTTTGACACCTCGAATTCTATGTTGGAATTCTGATCGATTCAATATTGATCATCAAGATCTAACGGCTGATAAGATTTCGATGCCTCGAATTCTACCTCCATGAATTCAGCATCACATACAACGCCCTAGTTTTCACACAAGCTATCTGGGCTCGACGCTCGGCAGTGACCTCGAGCCACCACCTAGCTTTCACAACAGGCAAGGGGCTTGATGCTCGGAAGTGACCTCGAGCCACCACCTAGCTTTCAAAACAGGTAGGGGGCTCGACGCTCGGTAGTGACCTCGAGCCACCACCTAGCTTTCACAACAAGCATGGGGCTCGACGCTTGGTAATGACCTCGAGCCACCACCTGGCTTTCACAACAAGTAGGGAGGCTCGACGCTCGGTAGTGACCTCGAGCCACGCCCTAGATTTCACAACAAGCAGGGGGCTCGACGCTCGGTAGTGACCTCTAGCCACCACCTAGCTTTCACAACAGGCAGGGGGGATCGACACTCGGCAGTGATCTCGAGACACGCCTTAGCTTTCACAACAAGCATGGGGCTCGATGCTCGATAATGACCTCGAGCCACCACCTATCTTTCACACAAGCGATGGGGCTTGACGCTCAGCAGTGACCTCGAGCCACACCTTAGCTTTCACAACAAGCTGGGGGCTCGATGCTCGACAGTGACCTCGAGCCACACCTAGCTTTTCATACAAGCGATGAGGCTCGACGCTCGGCAGTGACCTCGAGCCACCACCTAGATTTCACACAAGCAATGGGGCTGGACGCTCGACAGTGACCTCGAGCCACACCTTAGCTTTCACAACAAGTAGGGGGCTCAACGCTCGGCAGTGCCTTCGAGCCACCACATAGCTTTCACACAAACGATGGGGCTCGATGCTCAGCAGTGACCTCGAACCACACCTTAGCTTTCAAAACAAGCAGGGGGATTGACGCCCAGCAGTGACCTCGAGCCACATCTAGCTTTTCACATAAGCGATGGAGCTCGACGCTGGGCAGTGACCTCGAGCCACACCTTAGTTTTCACAATAAGCGATGGGGGTCGACGCTCGGCAGTGACCTCGAGCCACATCTAGCTTTTCACACAAGCGATGTGGCTCGACGCTCGGCAGTGACCTTAAGCCACCACCTAACTTTCACACAAGCGATGGGGGTCAATGCTCGGTAGTGACCTCGAGCCACCACCCAGCTTTCACACAAGCAATGGGGCTCGACGCTCGATCGTGACCTCGAGCCATGCTCTAGCTTCCTTACAGGTAGGGAGCTCAATGCTCGGCACTCGACGCTCACCACCCAAGCAAGGAGGCTCGACCGCCGATGTTCGACCCTCGAACGCCAGTCATAAGCTCCGAGCCAATTCCTGGCTCTATCACCGCCCAGGGCTCGATGCTCGGCTCTCGACCCTTTGTTCTCGGCTCTCGATAACCCTTTTTCCTCCATGGGATCTCCTTCGTCCTATCCCACATACCACTCCAAAAAACTAAAAATCATATTCGCCAAACACACCGCTTCACTCTTCCTATGAAGGCAAACTACTCCTCCATGACTAGCTTATGCAACCCTTCAGGAGTGGGGGGCTCCTGATATGGGGTAGATGACGTGGCCCCATCCGAGCCAACAGATCCCCTAAAAATTTGCTCCTCCATGATCATCGGGTCAAAGCAGACCCAACGGGATTTAGCCCATTCAGGCCCACAGGAAAACAGGTCCGACCCAGTCCATTAGGGTCTCAAACCCGTTTACCCCTGCCTATAAATACTAGACCCCCTCCCCACTTTCAAAGGTAATAAACTTTTCCCCACCTGAACCCTAGTTACTGTTGCTTCCTCGGTGACTGACTAAATCGTCGGAGGGCCTGTCGCCGGAACTTCTCCCGGTGTTTCTAGGCAGTGTGCAGGTATAAAAGGCCGAGCCGAGCAACTAGATCCGAGCTGAGATACTTCATCCGAGCTGAGCTACTAGATCCGAGCTGAGCACCCGGTCTCTACCTCTCTCCTGCTACCCCCGAGCTGGTCCTACAGCCTAGGATCGGATCGATGCCAGTACCCCATCTTCTGCTACACAAATTACAAGAACTCACACCTGTTGCCCCCACACCCCAAAAACAATCCGCATCAGTGAGCAATTTCTGAAGTTACTTGAAATGGGTAAAAGCAAACATCTGCAGAACACTTGCAAATAATTACAGTAAACCTTTACTATTTTTTTGAACAAAAGTGACACCCGGTCACTGCTTTTATTAATGAAGAATTAACTATACATAGAGTAATAATATATATTACAAACCCAGTCATACTCATGCAGAAATCCTTAAAATACTACTAGGAACATCAACAACTACATGAAGTTACATAAAACTACTCAAAAGACATGAAGACTCCCACAAATCGAAGCACAACCCTACAAGAATAAGAGTTCATGTAGCCCAGTCCATCTCATCTACTCCCCCTCTATCCATACGAAGCATCTTCCTCGCTCTTACATGACCTGTCCATGAGTAAACCTTGACTGTTATGCATAGTATCTAACATATTCAGATAAAAAGGAAAAAAATGTTAGGGGGAAAAAGTCTTAACACATTCAGACATGCGGAGCGAGCCCATTTATTGTATCTTTGAGTGATTCCGAAATTGCTCAGATCTCTAAGGCCTTAGTGTCATTTGTGAATCTATCAACACGTGTGACGCACGTACATAACTAATATGAAGGAGGTTTCAGGTTCGAGTCCTCACTTTTTTATTTAATTTTTTTTTATTAAGATGTGCAACGCACGTGTATATTATATTATACTGTCTCTAATAATAATAATCTCTAATATTATAATGAAAGAGTTGGGGTTGTCATTTGTAGACAACCTATAATTTGTGGACATTCATTCAACAATATAATCTCAACCATTCATTTTTAAGTGAGAGTTATATTAGTTATTCATTTACTCAACTGTTGTTAGTTACCATAATACCCTCAAAGTTCAAATTTATTTATGACATAATTATTTACAAAAGTGTCACTTATAAAATAAAAGTTTGTGCCACTAGAGATTATTTGTAAAGAGTATGTGATGAGTAAATGTCTCAGGTTCGAGGCCAAATTACGCCTTATTATTTACTATATATATATATATATATATATATATATAATTAGAACGTGCATCACACGTGTAAATTACTAGTATCTCTAATCTAATCTCTAATATTATAATGGGAGAAGGCTTTAGTGTCATTTGTAAATCTACCAACGCGTGCAACACACGAGCATAACTATTATAAATGAGGTCTTAGGTTCAAACCAAGACTACGTCTGAATTTTTATTTAAAAGAAACTATATTTATTAAGACGTGCATCACACGTGTAAATACTAGTTATTATAATAAAAGAGTTGGAGTTTTCATTTGTAAACATATCAACTTACGAGCATCATCCGTACATAACTAATATAAAGAATGCTGCATGTTGGAGGCTATACTACGTCAGATTTTTTTAATTTTTTAAAAGCATATTTATTAAGACGTGCATTGCAAATGTAAATTACAAGTATAATTAATTAATGGGCTCAACAGCTAAGCGGATATCAACCTCAAAGTTGGACCGGTTGGAACCAGTCCAAGCCCATCTCTAGTCGGGTCGGATCTGGTCAAGACCCGGTTATGCACCCTTCTCCGTCTCAAAAGTTCTGAGGAAAAGGAAGAAGGAAAGGCTCCTAGTTGTGCTTCTGGGATTCCCGGATCTCTTCATAGAATTCTCACTCTGTCTCCCCAAAGCCAAGGCAACTTCAGCCTCTCTTTAGTATGTTGTTTTAATCCTCTTTTTCTGTTTATAACAAAATAATAATCTAAACTTGTCTTTTACAAATTTTGGGTCATCCCATTCGGTAATCTCTAATCTATAATATCTAATATCTCTAATATCTAATCTCTAATATTATAATGAGCGAATGCCCTAGTGTCATTTGTAAATCTACCAATGTATGCATTGCACGTGTATAATTAATATGAAAGAGTCTCAAGTTCGAGTCCTCACTACATCATATTTTTCACTTTAATTTTTTTTAAAAAATATACTAAATGTTTATCACGCGTATAAATTACTATCTATCTATATCTATCTCTATATATGGGAGAGTTGGAGTTGTAATCTGTCAACATACAAACCCGTGCGTTGTACATATAACTCAAACTCTCTCGTTAATTACAACAAAAACTAACAAACAAACAAAAAATTCACCTATTTAAAATGTGCAACGCACGTGCAAAATAAAATTTCAATATTTTTTAACACCAAATATACACATATGTTGCACGTACAACTCAAATTCTACTTATAAACACGTACATTGTACGTACAAATTGTAAGTGTTTCTTCAAAATATTTTTTCCAATTACGTGCAACGCACGCCCAACTCCAAAATTATTTCTTAACACATATCACACGTGAAAATTCTCCAACTCTTATCAAAACGTGCATCACACGTGAAAATACTAGTTTAATATTATAATGGAGAAGGCCTTAGTGTCATTTGCAAATCTACCAATGCGTGCATTGCACGTGCATAACTAATATGAAAGAGGTCTCAGGTTCGAGTTCTCCCCACATCAGATTTTTTACTTTAATTTTTTTAATATATTAAATGTGCATCACACGTGTAAATTATCTATCTATCTATCTATCTATAATATAATATATAATAATCTCTACTATTTTAATGGGAGAGTTTGTCACCAAACAAACTCCATTTATAACTAAACAAATATATTGAATGAAATTATCTCTAAAGTGTAATTCATTGAATGAGAAAAAAAATAGTTTATATTTGAATGTTGATTTGGGCTACACGTGCGGTGCACATTTATATTTGTTGGATATAGTTTGGACTTGTATTATACGTGTTTATATAGTTATAAAGTTAGAGTTTGTTTGTTACAAACCCCAACTCTCCCATTAAAATAGTAGAGATATGTGCATTGTAACCAAACAAACACATACAATGCACCTGCATAATTAATATAAAGGAGGTCTTGAGTTCGATGCAAGACAACATCTGAAATACTTTTTAAAAAAAATATATTTATAAAGACGTGCACTGCACGTGTAAATTACTAGTTATTATAATGGAAGAGTTGGAGATATAAATCTACCTACTTACGTGCCATGCACGTGCTACTCCAACTCTCCCATTCTATTCTACACATTTACTTTTAAAAATATATAATCATATTTATTAAGATATACGTATCGCACATGTAAATTAGAATTTGTACTTTAATTTTTTTATTTAAAATAATACGTGCATTGCACGTGTATATTACTAGTTACCTAATAATTCCTCATGTTGCAGAAACCCAGAACGCCAGTACAATTGATTTGTGTTGTGATCCATTGATTTATTTTCAAAAAATATAATAATTATTGTAGATGCAAAGGTATTTGGATATTTAGGAAGACAACAAATGAAATACTATCAGTTTTGTCCAAGCCCAAGTTCTCTAATTGCAGAAGCCATTTTAGGTTAAATGTGGTTGCTTAATCATATCAGTAAAAATAGAACTGTCACGCCCCGCTTCCCGGAATACAGGAACACAGGCACGTAACTGAGGCCCAGCGAATGATATAAGTACGCCAACTCATATCATCCATAAGCTGTACCAGTCTTAATCAACAATATCAGAAAAATTAATCACAACCACGCAGGAAACATAATCACATAAATGATAATGAAATTCGATAACCAATTCTGGAATATAAAGACTTACCCAAATAACTCGATAGACTTCTGCTCCAATTGTGAAAGATCTGCTCATCAATGCCTCCTAGAAATTCTCTTGATGCACCTGTGCTTGATTATCTAAAAAGAAGGAAAATTTGTCCTTAGAGCAAGTACGGACAGCAAGTAGTGAAAACAGAGAGTAAGGAAAACAGGGTACAGGAAGAAATGTGAATCAAGATCAAATTTGCAAGGGCAATAATGGGTACTAGTAACAAATGGTCTTAATCAAGTGTATATACATGTCAACTAGTTCTATTATCAAGTTGTTTCTCCTATCTAGTGCACGTACTACTGCATCCCATACTACAGGTTCCATGCACGCACAACAGTGTTCGTTTTAGACTTCGTGGTGGGGTCAACAGAGCGTGTACTCGGCATATCACGACAACAAGATTACAGGATAACAAGTCCACGTCTCCACACGTATTCTCCACCTTCTATATAACAAGTCCATGTAACAAGAGGGCCCTACCGAGTACATTTTCTGAGACGGTCCACTACTAGGTCAACCCTTAGAAACCCCGGCTTGTTTATTATTTTATTACTAAGTCATTCATGTACATGCGGTGTAAATAAGGATGTCAAGGGGATGGTGATAATGCAGCAACATGGTATATTACACAATAATAGGCATGAAGTAGTAATTCTAAAACAACAATTCTCTTTATATTAATTTAACTGATTCCTAGTATAACTGGGTCGAAACCTCAGTACAAGACAGACAATGCAGTATCACATAAATGTTCATCAAGTGAGTAATTATCGAGTTATTATATCATGCATGTATCATGACTAATGTACAGCAAGTAATGTAAATTTTTCCAGTAAACAAGTCAAGTTAATAATCAAGTTCCAGTCTCAAGTTCTCATGTAAACAGCATGTATTTAATCATGGTATGTTTTTCTCATGTATAATTTAATTATTTATATCATATGCATGTCCAGGTTTGGGTTTGAGTCAAAGGATAATAAAGGAAGTCAAGAGTACGTCGGGTTAGCTCGTGTAAACCCTCGATACTCCCAACAGACGGGACACAAGGCAAATTAAGATAGTTAAAATGGAACTACTTGCAGGAGATCAATAAGCTTGAACTAGAATAAATAAAACAGTTCAAGTGGACTTGCCTGTTAGTTGACGACGATAAAATTGAACACTAGAATAACGGGATCAGTATCCCGGGCAGTCGAACATGTGCGAGATGTGTGGCAGCCACGCCAAGTCAGCAAAACTCCAGACAGCAACTCCTAAAGCAACCCAAATAGCAACCAACTCCAAATAGTGACCCAACCACCAACACACCAAATAACAATCCACCCCAACACCAAATACAATAAGATTCTCCTATTCCCAATACAGCAGCAACTTCACTTAACAAGTCCAATGCAGTAAACACCCCAACTTTACTTCACAAACACCAACTCCAATAATAATCTCCAAACTTCAACACAATAGATCACCCATACAACAAAACAAATCCCCCCCTTCATACAATTCCAATACCAGAACGATACCTTAACAATCCCAATACAGTCAATAAAATCCAGATGTAATCAGATCTCCAGCAACAAAGTATCAATACCTTCTTCTTCATAGTTAGACAGAGGGAGGGGGAGCGAGCGGGAGAAGGGGACTGCGATCGGCGACGGGAGGAGACTGGTCGGCGAGGCTCACGACACCGGCAAGGAGGAGGCTGCGACTTCGGAGAGCGACGGGAAAGGGGAAATGGCGAGCGACTGGGGAGCAGTCGAGGGGAGATGCGGGGGCTCGATGCTGGCGGGATGGAGCTGTGGCGACGGGCTGGAGTTGAGGAGCGAACGGGCTCGGCGAGGAGTGGGGCTCGAGTGCGATTGCGGGCGAGTTCGACGATGAGAAAGGCGATGGTGGGGCGGTGTGTTCTTCGGCGGAGGAAATGGCAGACGGGGATGGCGGAGCTTGAGCGGCGCGACTGGAAGTAACGGGGGAACGACGGCGGGAGTTGAAGGCTCAGGCGGCGCTGGTTGAATCCTGCGGTGGAGGAGACGAGTGGAAGGAGGAAGAAGGCGAACGGCAGTGGCGACGTCGAGGCTGAGGGTGTGGCTGAGCTTCACCGTGGGCGGACGAACGGGAAACGCCCGAGCGGGAGGGAGGTCGAGCGGAAGCTGCGACGGAGAGGAGCGCTTCGGGGAAGACGATGAAGAGTTTGGGTTGATCTGTTTTGTTGGAGAACAGAGAGAGAGATGGAGAGATTATAACGTTAACAGGGAAGAGTGGAGAGTGGGGGTTTAGTCAGTGATTAAGAGATAATCAGGGGTTAGTTAGAGTTTGAGGGGTGTAGTTACGGGGATTGAGCAGAGTGGGGGAAAAGGTGAAGAAATTGTATAGGGTGTGTGTATAGATTTGATTCTGTACAATAAAGGGGTAATGGGTTCTGGGTTAGTGGGCTTGAATTTGGGCTTCAATCTAATTAATTAAATAATATAACACATCAAATCAATGGGCCTTAAGGAGTTAAATAAAAGAACAGAGACAAACTCTAGTTTGAAAAATAAATGTAGGTTTCAATAGAAGATTCAAAAGGATATAGATGCAACGAAAGAATTTCTACAAAAATCGAAGTACAAGAATACATGGAGAAAGAGAAAGAAATAGGAATCGGTACAATCGAAAACAGGGGTTACAAGAACTATATCGGGATCGTTCAAATCAGACACGAATTTTAAAATTTTCAGGGATAAAACAGTAATTTCACCTATAAACGGGTCCGAAGATAGGAACTGGGTATTTTTTCAGGCCCAATAACCAAAAAATGGGTGTCTCACTGGGTCAGGGTGACAGTCCATTATGAACAAACCCAAGACATTTAAAGAGTATTATTTTTCATGATTATCTCTAAGAGGCGGTTTAAACTGCCTCTCTTATCATGAAACGATTTAAACTGTGTTTCTTATCCATAAATACCGGAAAGTAGAGATAAATCATTATCTTGAAACTGACCCCCAAGGCGACTATAAATACCCCTCTACCCTGACAATAAAGAAGGTAACCAATATTTTTCCACAAAAAGCTCTCTCATATTTTTCTTGATTACTGACTTGAGCGTCGGAGGGCCTGTCGCGAGGATAATTCCCAGTGTTTCAGGCATTTTGCAGGTCAAGCGAAAGCGATCGCTATAGTCAACACCATCAAAAGTCAAAATCGGATTCTTGATTGATCCACCAAAGAATCCGCATCACCTGGTAGCTCACACACAAAAAAAAAGCAGTAACAGGTTGGCGTTATCTGTGGGAGCATAGAAAGAAATTCGACTAAAACTTCACCAGAGAAAACACAAGTTTCCAACATGCCTATTAAGGGTAAAGAGAAGGCAGCGGCCTCAGGCCGACGAGCCAACCCTCCTCCTCCATCGCCTCCTCTAGAGGAACCCCTCATCGCCATTCAACCGCAGCAACTAGAGCTCCTCCATCAACTAGCTCCGCCTCCACCTGGAATGAATGCTCCGGGGGTTCTCGTCAGAGTTGCCTCGAACCATCTGCAAGGCCTTTTATCGAAAACAGGGGATCAGTGTACATCTCTTATAACCCCTGTTTCTGTTAATTTGTATTTTCAAGTATTTTCTCGTATTTTAAATTAAAATATTCTCTTATAATTTAATATGTTATTCAAACTATTTTGTGAAGCCCATTATTTGATTATTCAACTGTTTTAATATTTGAAATGTTTTGGAGCCAAATTTTTATTATAAGCCCAGTAATTTAAATTTGTATGAGCCCAAGCTAATTGTTTAAATTAAACACAATGGTCTAATTATTTATTTTGAGCCCAATTCTATATTTTAAATTGTTTTGAGCCATAGACCAAGCCCATCCCCTATTGGGTCTTGAACCACTAGCCCAAATCCAAATTCTCCTTGTTGACCAGATCAACAAATTCCCCCTAGATCTCCCCTAATTTCTCCTACCTCCTGTAATCCCCAAATTAAATCCCTCCCCATTAACATAGCACTTATAACAATCTTAATCACCTTTAATTCTCCTCCACACAATCAGCCTATTGATTGTAATCCCGTAACCCCTCTCCCTAAAAACACTCTACTCCTTATTTTTATACTATTCCTATACATTTATTATAATATAATATCTCACACACTCTCTCTCCCCCCGTACTCTCTCTCTCCTTCTCTGTTTAAACCCAAACAAAACAAAATAAAACCCAACGGACCCTATCCTGTCTTCATTCTTCCGCTCTCTCATCTTCCCCATTTCGAAAACCCACTGAACTCAACAGCAAACACCCCGAGCCACCGCCTTTGCCTCTCCACCTCACAACTACCTTGCTGCCTCTCCTCGTCAGCCCCGCCATTGCCATCTTCAACCTCCCGCTCACTCCTTCTCTTCGTTTTGTCTTCAACCAAAACTGAACCAAACCCAACTTCCCCATCTCTCCTTCTCCTCCCGCTCACCCCATCGATCTCGCCTCGCTGCCTCTACCGCACTCCGCTCAACCCCCTGACCGCTCATCATCATCTCCATCCACCGTCGAACTTTCCAGTCGAACCCATCCTCGTCTCCCTCTGGCTCCATCCTCGCCGCCATTAGCAGCCGCGGCAACGGCTCCAGTCGACCACCCCCCGCCGCTCGTCTTCGACCCATCGCCTCCACTCCTTCTCATCGCACCGTCACAGACCCCCCCTAGCGACCTCGCCACCAGACTCTTCCACGCGCCTCGCAGCTTCCCTGCGTCGCGATGCTCAGTTCCGTCGTCGCCCTCGTGCTGCCGTCGCTTCCCAACTAGCTGCCTCGCCGCGGTGTCGCCATCCCCGCTCGTCGCAGTCGCCACTAACCTCTCCCGCAGTTCTTCTCTCTCTCTCTGGCGAAAGGAAGAAGACGGAGCGGTAGTGGCCATATTCGCTGTTGGCTGTTTTGGGTGTGGGGATCCATTTTTGCTGTTTGGTGTTCCGATTGGGATCCGGTGTGGAGAACTCATCTATTGGCCAGATTGGGTGTCCCGTATTTGGCGCACAGCAGATCCGGAGATCCTGTTTGCTGTTCGGGCAGATCTTGGTGTGGAGTTTTGCTGAGTTGCTGGTTTGTTTGCTTGGACTTTCTTGCACGTATTTTGCACGTAATTTTCGGAGTTCGCCAGATTATTCTCTTTTAGAATCGTCAAAAAGGCAAGTATCTCTTGTACAAATTTATTTGTTCTAGTACAAGCCCCTTTGCATAAATACCGCAAGTATATTATTTTTGACTCCAGTTCGCATTCATAAGTTGAATTGATACCCGTTTCTATACTTAATCCGTCGATCCAGTATTCACATGTGATCATGAATACTTTGTTATCTTATGCATGACACGAACAAAAATAAATACAAACATATGTACTTTTAGGGATTATACATGTTAGTGTGAATGATTATTCTACCCATGATAGTAATTTGAATGTTGTTATAATGTTTTCTTAAATCTTGAATAAGTTTTATACATGTAATCAGTCACTTTTATAGTTACAATATTATTTTATATGACCCTAAAATATTGTGGACCCATATTTGTAATAAAAGTTAGACTCAAGTATGACATTTTAAACTACATATTTTGCATCGACTTAAGAACATATTTCATGCACAATTCCTTGATGTTCCCTGTCCATATCTTGTCATCGTCCTCATTACATTATGATCATGTTAACAAAATTAATAAAAGTAACAAGCCGGGGTATAAGGGAAAGATTTAAGTAGTGGGCAATATAGAAGAGCGTACTCGAACGGGAGCTCGTGGTTTTCCGATGCAAGTTACAAGTTACAAGTTGCAAGATTGCGAATTACAAGTTTACATGTTCACGTTACAAGTTTACACTCCACATGTTTCACGTTACAAGTTTGCACGTATCTCGATACAATATTGAATGTACATGTTTTTCCCGAGTACATGACCTATAAAACCCACCACTAAATCTAAATGCAACTGATTATAAGTAGCAACCATGTAGTAAAAAGATGGATGCATGAAGTGCTACCAAGACAGAATCGAACATTAGACATAAGATTAATATGTGCACTTGCATGACCCAATTACATGTTACATGTTCATATTGACTTGATATTTGTTTACTTGATTACTTGTTTTATATGCCGCTTGTTCCTTGTTCATATCATGTTTACATGTTGCATTCTCCTATTTCATGACTCTCGATTCTTTGCTATCTCTTCCGGTTTTTCTTTTGTTTTGTTTTGTACCTGTTTTCCCTTAGCTTGTACCCCCTTGCGGCCCGTGACTTGTATTAACGGGCGTCTTCTTGTTTTCCTTTTCCTTTTTTTTTGTTATAACATACTTGCAGGTCCGAATGGAGAGTTACCAGAAGGTGTCGCTGACCAAGTGTTCTAGTTTATTGTTATCATGTTATCTTTAGTTTGTATTTTATTTCTTACAACTCTTTATTGTAATCCGGGCTTGTTTGACCCGTAACTATTTGTATTTCCCAGTTGTTGGTTATATTATGGAATATGTCATGAACTTTCATTATCAAATTGTGATTTACATGCCTGCGTGGATTGTTTTATTATCTTGTTGTTGAGTTTACTTGTACAGCTCATGAATGGTGCGTTTGCATCATTCGCTGGGCCTTAGTCTCGCCCGTATTTTCGTGTTTTGGGAAGCGGGGTGTGACATCTCTATTCCTTTCTCACTCCTCAATTACAACCCGACATTCGTCAAATCATTGTTGATCGCTTGCAGGGGTCTGACCTCCGGACCCATCTCAATGAAAGAAGAGCTCACGAGGAAGCCTCCCATCCAGAGCATAGGAGGAACAGGAGAAGCCCTTTTCCAAGGAGATCCAGATCCAGGAGAACCCCTTCTCCCAGGGGACGCAGAAGAAGTCCATCTCCACAAAGACAAAGGAGACCTCCCTCTCTCAGGGGGTGAAGGGGTTGGCGCTCCCTAAGGAATCACATAAGAACTCCTCCCCGAGAGAGGAGGCATCTAACTTCAACTAGCAGGACAGCCCCCTAGGGTGGGAATAAATTAAGAAGTGCCAGTCACTAGGGCATAGCTTCGAGAATTCAAGAATGAGATCCTCCAAGCCCTCAGCATAGTTCCACCTTAGACCCGACAACCTAGACCTCACCATCTTTCTCCCCCGTGACACGAAGATTCTCGACCGGATCTGATCAGCAGGAGGACGTCGTCCTCCGGCGTCTTCGAAAGATGGAAGACCGCCTGGCCTCACTCAAGAGGGATGAAGCAAAACAAGAAGGAAGGTATCGTCCCTTCAGGCCTCCATTCTCCAAAAAAATTATTGACGCTCCAGTCCCCGCTAACTTCAAGGTCCCGACGTTTGAGCCGTACAACGGAGAGACCAATCTAGTGGACTACTTCGAGAGTTTTAAAACATTCATGATGATCCACCAAGCATCCGACTCCCTCTTGTGCAGAACCTTCCCAACAACCTTGAAAGGCTCTGCACGAGAATGGTTCTCTCGCCTATCCCCGGGCTCCATATTTTCTTTCGACTAACTCGAGGAGCTTTTCCTTACGCACTTTGTCACTACCCGCAAGTTGGAGAAAACTAGTGCATCCTTGTTATACCTCAGACAAATGGACGGAGAGTCCCTCAAGAGCTATGTCCAATGCTTCACAGCCGAATCCAGGTCCATCCCATTGCTCACTCTGCGGTGGTGACAACCGCATTCAGATATAATGTCAAACATGATGATCTTAAAGCTCCTCCATCAAAAGACATCCTCGGGACTTCTCTGACCTCCTTCAAAGGGTTTAGAAGTACATCTGAGTCGAAGAGGCGATTCACCCCGAAGAACAGAGGATGCCTCCCTCCGGGAACAAACGAAAAGGCACTAACGAGGATGAACCTAGAAAATCCCAGAAGGATACCTCAGGTCAGCTCCGCCCGTCTCCCACGCCACTCTTTGAGAAATACACCCCTCTGAACGCAAGCATATCCACCATTCTCATGGAAGTTGACAAGGATGGGATCCTTCAGCCTCCCCATATGAATGCCCTAAGCAAGAGACGGGATAAAACAAAATGGTGTGCCTTCCACAAGGATCACAGTCACCTTACGGATGAGTGCCGAGCTTTCAAAGACGATGTCGAGACACTACTTCGATGAGGATATCTTGCCAAATTCGCCCAAATAAACGACACCGAACCTCCTCCTCCGAGGGGACCTAACAAACGGGCAGAAAGACCAACCGAATCCCAAGGATCAGGGCGTTTGGAGATATTCCACGCGATCCACAGAGGACCTATGGGAGGAGTCTCCAGCTCATCTAGGAAAGCCTTCGTTCGAGAGGTAAATTCCGTACACAACATCCATCCTCCGAGAAGCTCGGGAGTCAGCATCACCTTCTCAGATCAGGACTTAGAAGGCGTCCGAACCCATCACCGCGATGCACTTGTGATCAGTATGTGCATGGCAAACCATGAAGTGCGTCGAGTTCTGGTTGATAACTGTAGTTCAGTCAACATCCTCTTTTTGAATGTGTTTGAGGGCCTCAAACTCAAACATGACTTCCTCAAGCCCACCCACTATCAAGCCCTGCTTCCTAAAAGAATACGGAATATGGTACGTGCTAAGCCCAGCGGATAGTTTTCACCATCCATAAGCTGTACAGATCTGCTTGACTCATCACAACAATAAATATAACAGTATATATACTCCAACCAAGCATGCATAAACAATCATAACTCAACAGCATTTATTGCAACAATAATAAATATCCCAACAAATACAAGATCTGAAACAAAATAATAATCATGGGACTACAAGCCTAAATACAAGTCTCAAAACAGTTCATAAATATAAAATAGTTCATCAAAATATTTTAAGCAAATGATTCCAATTTCGTAGCTCAAAACTTTTGCTCACCAACTGCAGTAGGCAATTGATCACCAAAACCTGCTCATATGGCAATTACAAGGAAAAATAGAAAAACAGGAAAACATGACGCCCGTTAGATGCAAGTCCGGGCTCCAAGCAGTACAAGTAAGAAAATGGATGGAAAACTAATGTAACTCCCTGTTCCAGTTGTACGTATTTTATTACGTAAATTTTTGTACTTCAATTTTCAGATCAGTTTTATTTTTTCTCTTTGGACTCTTTATCTAAAGCCAGAATATTTTTCCGATCAATTCTATAATTTTGTGATTTTTCGACCAGAATTTAAATACAAATTTTAAACCCTGATTAATCCTAATCCTATTCCTAATCCTAATCCTAATCCTAACCCTAACCCGCTCCCGCTAATCACTCACTCAACGCAAAACCAACCTGCCTAATTCTACGCATAACTTTCTCATTTTTCTTCTACTCCACTCTGCCACCACCACCCTACTACTCCTAATCCTCTCTAATCCGTCAACCCCCTCTTCTGTCTTCTTTTACATTTTTCTACAGCCAACCACATCTTTCATAATCCTCCTATTCCTAATCCTACTCATTTTTCTACAGCCAACCATATTTTTGTACACCTCCTCCTAACCTATACTATATATTATATTATATATATAATATACACCATGCATGTATTAGCATGCTTTCTATCTCACTTTCTTCTATATATATATACACACACACAAAACTCATCTCTACGTCCCTTCTTCTTCTCTTCCTCTGTCTTCTTCTTTTCCTCTGCCTTCTTCACACCCGAGAGCCCAAGGCAACACCCGAGCTCCATTTTAACTTCCACCTTCGAGCCAACGACTCCGCTTCTACGGTCCCGTGAACCCCAAAGAACAATCCGAACTCACTCCGTCTCTGCACGTCGCGCCACCTCGTTGTTGTTGTCACTCATCGCCATCGCTCACCGTTGCTACCGTTACTCGCTCGCTGCCTTCTTGCTGCCATTCTTACCGCCGCTGTGCTATCGTCCATTGCCGACGTCGCTTCTTCTTTCCATGGTTAATACCACCACCGTATTCACCACGTTATAAGACAAGTATCTTGTACACTCTTTTTGTTCTCGTACAAATATTTTTCTTGGACTCGTGGCAAGTAGTCCAGTTATTATCATGTTTTATTGTCAAATTCCATTCTAGTCACTTGTTCCATGCTATATCAACTCAAGAGTGAACCGTTAACACATTTCGAATCGTGTTATCGAATATCGAATATTCAACCTTACTATCTCTAAATTTCTTGACCTTGCACTAAGAATTTGACCATGTTCTCGATACTGGATTGAAGATTTTCTATGTGGGAATCGTAGCCCATCGAGTCCCAAATTCAGAACATCTTACAGTTTCTTAATCGGATGTATAGATTGTAAGATATCGCGATTTTAGTACTGGCATATCGTGAATTTCTGAACCTGCATGGGATCACTAACTGGTCTCTTGTACTGAGAATTCGAAAATCTTCCGATACTGGATCGAAAAACTTTGTACATGAAAATCGTAGCCCTTCGAGTCTAGATATCCAGAACATCTTACAGTTTCTCAATCCGATGTATAGATTGTGAGATATCACAATTTTAGTATTGTGACTCCAAATTTCCAGAATACGCGCGAAACATTGAAACCAGCGAAGAATGAATTTGTATGCATAGCTACTGTCTCTAGAATGTATCGTGTGAATATGCATTGGAACCGGAAGAGAGTCTACTTTCTAGAATCTCTGACGGAATCGGATTTGCTTTTCTGTAACAACAGGAAAGTGAATTTGAATGCATATATGTGATCTTGTCTAAAGTGTATTGTAGCAAATCTCTTGATGGTAAACCCCCTGAGGTTGTGTACTGATGGCTAAGAAGTGATGATTTTCTAAAATAGTATGTCATGCATGTTTTCTTTTTCATGCCAGCTCACTTTAATAATCCTCATTTGTTTTGAACCATATTATTATTATTATTATTGTTGTTGTTGTTGTTATAAATGCGCATACCTACTTTGTTTCAAAATTTTGTTCTACCCTTATTTTCTAAATCCATATTACTCTCCTCTTTTCTCTGTTTCATGAATATAATGATTAGTGTATTTTGATCGATACATGTACCCGTTTTACATCTCATACCCATGATTATTATCCTTGATATTTTTCTAGATTCTTAATTAATTGTCTTGATTTCACCGTTCCACTAGTCGTATTAACTGCATATTCATAATTAATTATAAAAGAATAACAAGCCGGGGTTATTAGGGTACGGCTTAGTAATGGACAATATAGGGGAGTATACTCGGAAGGGGGGCCGTGTTTCCAGAAATAGCGATTCTTGATTCTTGATTACATAATTCTTGATTACATGATTCATGATTACATATCTTGATACTATCACTGGAAGACTCGAGTACATAATCCTATAGAATTCGCTACTTAAGTCTAAATGTCACATGATTGATATGCACCAAACTTGTGGTATGGGACACAGGATTGCGTGCATTAGATAAGTTAATAAAACAGATAAACCCGAGATTTTCACTAAGCATGATTCTTGATCACATAATTCTCGATTAAATGATTCTTGATTACATGATTCTTGATTATATGACTCTTCATTACATGACTCTCGATTCTTGATTACATGATTATTGATTAACTGCGACTTGGTTATCAATTGATTATACTTTGCAGTCTTGATTACACTAGTTTACGGTTATTAGTTACATGATCATATTGTCCTAGTTCTTGCTTCCTTCTATATTGTATTTGCACTGCTACTTCTTGTTTCTTCCATATTATATCTTGTTATATTACCTCTTTTTACTGCTTGTTGCTACTTACTGCCTGAATCTTTCTCTAACGGGTACTTTTCTATTTTTCTTTGAGTTAATAATTATACAGGTACTGATGGACCCGTGGAACAGAATTTCTAGATGATCGTTGCTGCTTTATTACTACTTCATGTTGTTTTTCTTTCAGTCGCTATTTTATCTAGTTGTTATAGCGAACTGCTTATCGTACTGTTTTAATTATGGAACCTTGTATTTCCGGGCAACTTGACCCGATGTTGATGTATTATCTGGATGATGGTTATTTTATTTTCAGCTCATGTAATCATTATATTTGCCTGCATAAATGTGTTATAAATATCTTGTTGAGCTTATAATTGTACAGCTTATGGATGATGTATATCATTCGATGGACCTCAGTTGCGTGCCTGTATTTTTATATCGTGGAAAGCAGGGCGTGATAACTAACTAGACATGAAATACTAACATGGAGAAGCAGTAAATATAACAGTCTACAGATGGCAGTAAACAACGGAATAACAGTAAAAGTATAATAGTAACTATAAGGGTCAGTAGTAACAGTGAATCAACAGTAACAGTAAATCAACAGTAACAGGATGTGACAGTGTAAACAGTTATTCTTATGTCTAATGTTAATTACTAACTAGGTAGCACTTCATGCGTCCCATATTATACCGCATGATTGCTACAACAAATAGTTTCGTTTTAAGATTTCGTAGTGGAACTTCTATAGGGCAGTATATTCAGAAAAACAGTAACAGTAACAGTAATAACAAAAAACAGTGTTATGGATCATACCTTCATGCATCCAGAGATAAACAGTAGGTACCACAGTAAACAGTGGGGAAAATGAGTTCCCTCCGAATATGCATTTCTATATTGTTTACTACTCGATCTTTTCCCTTAAAAACCCCGGCTTGTTTCTTTTCATTATTAACAACAGGTGTGAACGAATACAACATGCTAAATACATGGCATGAACAAAGGATAAGTTTAAGATGAAGTAGTACTTACAACGGTTGATATAAACAACTCATAATAGTGAAAACAACGAACTTTCAGTTCTGGACAGAATGACACTACTGTACCAAATCTGAGATTTCCGTTGCTACAGAACAGAAAACCTAGATTCGTCAAAAAATCTAGAAACTAGACATCCTGCCGATTCTAGCACATATATATAAGTCACATATCATCCACGAAAACAGGGTTTTTTTTAAAGGAAAGGTGGAATATGGCCACCCTGTTTCATTAATAAGAAATTAATCAAACAAACCCAACGTACTGGTACAAACTACAAACAGAAAAATAGAACATGAAGCGACATGACCAGTACATACAATCAGAGCTCACTCCAACACCCTTAGAGAGTGGCCCAACAAACCAAAAATCAACAACCCACAATCGATTAGGTCGAACCGGCCACAGCTTGGCCCCAACCTCCACCAATATTGTATTGGACCCCATCTTGGGTCTAGTCACAAAGCAAGGACCAACTAATTGTATGTACGTCAGATAAGCTTCATGCACGCCTTCACGGCACGCGCACACCTAACAGAAGCGAATCACACGGGATTTAGATCTTCGCCACTCCCATCCTTCTCCTCCCCAACACCCACTAACTCACCAAAACACTCTCACACTCGGCCCAGTCAAAGTCACAACCAAAAAAAGAGCCGTGGAGAGGATACCTTCACATCTCTCATGCTTGATTTCTCACTGAACAAAACTCTCACTTACCCTAACAATTGACACAGTCTAAGAGAGAGCCATGAAGAGGATACCTTCGCCTCTTTCACACTTTTATCCTATCAAGTGATTTCTCACAAACACAAACATACACCTGCATAGAGTTGTGAGAAGCAACATCTTCACTCTCTCCCCCTCTCACTCTCTCTCTATCTCTCACACAAAAATCCGAAGCAAATCACAACTAACTGAATCATCACCTTCCCTCTCGCCCCTGCGGGCAGTGGATGTTGTAGATTCCAGGTTTGATGATGAGGGCGTAGTTGCGGTGCTGTCGCGAAGCCTGTGGCGGTCGGTTAAAGGAGGTCGAATTCAGGGTATGAATCACACACTGACAACCAGAATACCAAACAACTTCCACTCCGCGCACCTCATGGGGGGACCCTGTCTGCGGGCCCAAGCCCACAACCGTGCTGCAACAAGTGAGGGCACCTTATGGGGGGATCCCGTCTTCGGGCCCAAGCCCCACAACCGTGCTGCACATCATACTTCACACCGAATCAACCTTTCATCTCAATCACTCCCCCTTCACACTCATTCTCACCCCCTCACAACCAAAATACTTACACACAATCAAATCCCCAACACAAACAAATCACACAACACAATCCCACCATGGATTGCTCAGTATTAAAATCAGCCGGGGTGGTGGAGCAAAGGCGTTTAATCGACGGTGGTACGGTTAATCACCGCTGCTGAGTTTAAGCCGCCGCTTGCCGGTGGCTTGATTGCATAGGGTGCACCCGCTGTGTCACGGAAATAGGGTTGAAAACAACATTTAATACAGAAATTGTGTTCAGCCAGAAAAGCAAAATCTTGTTTATAGGCATGAAAAGAGTTTAAGATCATCATAATTAAATTTGAGAAAAATCTGGAAGATTCCCTGATATGGCTAAAAATGGGATTAAATCGGGGCCGTTCAAATCGGACATGAATCTTAAAGCTCAGGGGTAAAATCTTAATTTCACCTACAAACGGGTCTGAAATGGGAACTGAGTCTTTCTTCAAGACCCAATAACCCACGAACGGATCCACCTCAACTGGGTACGGGTCCCAACCCGAAATGAACCCGGTCCAGCAAGATAGAATTAGGGTTTCTGATTAATCCAAATCAACGGCTCTGATTCATATCTATCCGTTCACTGGGAATTAGGGACTACACAGGGATTACATTCCTAATCTGATCCCTAAGGCAACTATAAATACCCCCCATCCACCACCATTAAGAGGTAATCAATACTTTTCCAGTTTAAGTTCTTGCTTAATCATTCAGATTACTGAAAAGAGCGTCGGAGGGTGCGTCGCCGGGATCCATCCTGGTGTCTCGCACGTTTTGCAGGTTCGCAGCAGCGGCAAGAGACCAAGTCAACAAGTCAGTGAAGGTCAACAGGTCAACAAGTTTGCCTTGTTCGTTTTCTCCAAGAGTCTACAAATTCTATCTGTTTGCTCCCACAACAAAATTAGCAGCAACAGATTGGCGCCGTCTGTGGGAACCGAAAAAGCAACCTGACCTAACTTCATCAACGATACTAGTTTCAAGCCATGCATCCAAAACAGAAGGGGAAGGCAGCGGTCTCCAACCGAAGAACCACTTCTCTTCCTCCTCTCCCTCCTCCGGTTCAAGGTGCTCCTACTCAATAGGCCCCTCCAGGGTCTCGGGGGGCTGCCCACGGGGGCTCCCGTCAGAGTCGTCCGAAGCAACATCCTCCTCATGACCATGTCGCGGGTCCCAATCCTTGAGTTGAATCTATGGCTTCTTAAAGTCCTCCTGAGCGGGATCTTCGTCAAGTAATTGCCGACCGCCAAAAGGGAGTCGACCTCAGAACTTGCCTGAATGGATGGCGAGCCCTTGGTCGAGTCCATCAACCTGAGAACTCAGGGGCTTCAAGAATCCGAACCCCCCGACGAACGAGGACTAGAAGATCCCCTCCCTCGAGGAGGCGAAGAGAATCCCCTCAGCATCATCAGCGGAGAACTCATTCTCCAGTAAGCCGAGCCACACATAGAGACCGCCAAGCTGGAGAGGCACCAGTCACAAGGGCAGATCTTCAAGACTTCCAAGCGACAGTCTTAAGGGCCCTCAATATCGCCCCAAAGAACGACCAGAGGTCACCTACTCATGAGCCAGCTAGGAGCCACTGCCTTCACACTCTCAGTCCTCGTCCTTCTCCAAGCTACCATCGTCGTAGCCCCAGTCCATCCTCGTACGAAGATGAGTCCCGGGGCTCGACAAGATATGATCAAAGAGAAGACTCAGTCTACCGCCGTCTCCACGAGATGGAGAGGCGCCTTGGCCAAATTGACAAGGAAGAAGAGCAACGGGCGATAAACCTCTACCCGAGCAGACCTTCATTCTCCCGCACCATCATGGAGGCCCCCATCCTAGAAAACTTCAAGCCGCCTCACTTCGAGACGTATACCGGGGAGTCGGACCCCGCAGATCACATAGAGAGTTTCAAAACTCTCATGATGATCCACCATGCTTCAGACGCCCTCCTCTGCAAGATCTTCCCTGCCACGCTGAAGGGGTCTGCGCGAGAACGGTACTCTCGACTCGCCCCGGCCTCCATCTTCTCATTCGATCAGTTCGAAGGGCTCTTCCTTACTCATTTCGTGAGTAGCCTCCGAGCTGAGAAAACAAGTGTATCTCTGGTGACCCTCAACCAAGAAAAGGGTGAACGCCTAAGGGATTACGTTTGATGCTTCACCACCGAAGTCCGGTCCATTCCCTCCCTCAACCAGTCAGTAGCCTCTGCCGTATTCGAGCGCAACGTCACTAATGCCAACCTCAGGGCATCCCTTACCAAGAAGCCTCCTCGGGACTTCTCAGAGCTCCTACTTAGGTTGGAGAAGTACATACGGGCGGAAGAGGCTCTCAACCCCCTTGCTCTTGAGGAGACATCTTTCGGGAACAAACGGAAGAACACAAGTGAAGAGGGGTCCCAAAAATCCCAGAAGGACAGTAATGGCCAGCGCCGCTTAACTCCACGTTTTGAGAAGTTCGCCCCCCTCATTGCTAATATATCAGAAGTTCTTATGGAGGTGGACAACGAAGGACTACTCCGTGCTCCCCCTAGAATGAATACCCCTGGCAAGAAGAGGAACAAAGATAAGTGATGCTGCTTTCACAGGGACCACGGCCACGATACGGATGATTGTCGGGCTCTCAAGGAGGAGATCGAAGAACTCATACAGCGGGGGCACCTGACCAAGTTCGTCCAAAAAGAGGGGGCCGAGCTTCCCCCCTGAGGAGCCAACAAACGAACAGAAAGGCCCGCCGAGCTTCAAGACTCAGCTCCTCCCAAGAGGTCTTCACCTTATTGTAGAAGTAGGATCTTGATTTTCAATAAGGCCGATGCTTGTAACTCGGCCAATAGCATGTAATAACGACTCGCCCTATTGAAGCGGCCACTTAGTTTATCTCAATAAAACTTTACATTTTTCATTGAAAATTATTGCTCTTGCCTCTTCTCTATCTCTTCAAGTCACATCTACGACTCGTTAAATGGTGAGTTCGGAGTCCAGCTTCTTCTACATGGCTGCTCCCGCAACTCACTAAGCTCTAACAATGAGTTCGGAGTCCAACACTTGGCTCGATTCTGCTTCAAATAACTTGCTCTTCAGCAAGTTAGAAGTGGTTCGCCATTCGGAGTTGCTCCTACACCTCGTTAGCCCTCTCTTAAACGACGAGTTCGGAGTCCAACACTTGGCTCGATTCCGCTTCAAATAACTTGCTCTTCAGCAATTTAGAAGTGGTTCGCCATTCGGAACTGCTCCCACAACCGTTGATACTCTCTCAAACGACGAGTTCAGAGTCCAACACTTGGCTCGATTCCGCTTAAAATAACTTGCTCTTCAGCAAGTTAGAAGTGGTTCGCCATTCGGAACTGCTCCCACAACCGTTGATTCTCTCACTTAAACAGCGAGTTCGGAGCTGAAGCTCTCCCCTAGAGTTGCTCCTCAAACTCGTCTACCAAATGGCTCTCTCCCAGAGCCCAGCTCTTCACTCCGCTCGCCTCCAAAGCGGACCTCTTCTTAATGAGTTCGGAGCTCACAACTCTCTCCTAGAGTTGCTCCTCAAACTCGTCTTCCAGATGGCTCTCTCATAGAGCCGAGCTTTTCACTCCACTTACCTCCAAGGTGGACCTCTTCTACACGAGTTCGGAGCTCATAACTCTCTCCTAGAGTTGCTTCTCAAACTCGTCTTCCAAATCGCTCTCTCCTAGAGCCAAGCTCTTTGTTCCGCTCGCCTCCCAAGCGGGCCTCTTCTAAGCGAGTTCGGAGCTCAAAACTCTCCCATGGAGTTGCTCCTTGCACTCACTTCAAAGAATGGATCTTCCCATGGCTCTTACGAGGATCTTCCTAACACATCTTCTCTGCCCCTAGGAGTGGAGATCCTCTTCAAAAAATCCCCAAAAACCAAAAACACTCCTCAACTTCATCAAGACAAGGATGTTGCGGGGCTATTTTGACCATGAAGAAGGGTGAATCTTCATCCCACTCCTAAAGAGAAGTTGTAGATATTCAAGTTAGCTTCGAAACGAGGGGTCATATGCCTCGATCGAACCTCCGTAGCAACGGGAAAGCAGATCCGACACCAAGCTTTGGAGCTCTTCACCTCTCCCATATGCCGACCCCCTTCCTCGTCGAGCTCCGACCCCTCCACTACGCCGAGCTACCGAGCTAGTATGGGCAGAGGGGGAACTACCGAGTCACCGAGCCGAGTGGACGAGGTACCGACCTCCACATATGGAGAAAAATGCCGCCGAGCTAGTTTCACCGTTGGATCATGCCAAAAAACGTGCTAGAACATGATGAACGGCTCAGATCTCGCCACGTCTCCACAAAACGACAAGATAATGTTTTCTCAAAATCTGAGCCTCTTGCCTTGTGATTCGCGCCAAGATCGTGATCAACCGTCCAGATTGAGCCGCGTAGCTCGGATCTGAAGTCCAAGCTACCAATCTACCGAACTGCAAAGTGGCGGAAAATGTGCCTCAAAATTCGTGCTCGGATTCGCCGAACAAGCAAGAAGAAAAGGAGACTAACGAGTCTTCTCTTTCTTCTTCAGTTTCCTCGCCAAAAGCACCCAGCTCTTCTCCTCTTCTTCACTGTGCGACAAAACAAGGCAGAGGAGAGAACCCGAATGCCTCTCCTCCCCTTCTTCTTTCTTCTCAGGGCCGAGCTCTACTACGCCGAGCTACCGAGCCACAATGCCGAGGTGCCGGGTACCGACCTCCACATATGGAAAAAAATGCCGCCGAGCCAGTTTCACCGTTGAATTGTCTCAAAATTCGTGTCCGAATCTGATGAGCGGCTCAGATCGCGCCACGTCTCCACAAAACGACAAGAAAACATTTTCTCGAAATCTGAGCCTCCTGTCTCGTCATTCGCACCATGATCGTGATCAACCGTTCAGATTGAGCCACGTAGCTCGGATCTGAAATCTGAGCTATTGATCTACCGAACTGCAAAGTGGAAAAAAATATGCCTCGAAATCCGTGCTTGGATCTGCCGAACACCCAAGCAGAAAGAAAAAAAAAGGGGCTACAGGGTCGGGTTCGGACCCGTTAAGGACCAAACCCGAACCCTATATATCTTCTCCTCCTACTTTTGGTGCCAAATCCAGAAAAAGAAAAACCCAAAAGCTTCGAAAGCTTCTCTTCTTCACTGCGGCACGACTCCTTCGCCAACCCCACGCTCGACCTCGCCGCACATCACCGAGCTCGAACCCATTGCCATGCCGAGCTCCACTTCCAACGAGCTCCCTCTGTCGTCGAGCTCCTTCGTCACAAGGCTCCGACCACATCTACAATGCCGAGCCGAACCCATCGCCATGCCGAGCTCCACTTCCAACGAGCTCCCTCCGTCCTCGAGCTCCTTTGTCACAAAGCTCCGACCACATCCACAATGCCGAGCCCTACTCCATCTCCGAGTTCCGATGCCGAGCTCCACCTTTGTCTCCTTTGCGAGCTCGTCTCAACAC
Organism: Hemerocallis citrina; assembly: GCA_017893485.1. Lineage (NCBI taxonomy): Eukaryota > Viridiplantae > Streptophyta > Magnoliopsida > Asparagales > Asphodelaceae > Hemerocallis > Hemerocallis citrina. The sequence continues at coordinate 52,900,010 of CM030362.1, read as the reverse complement.
CGTCGAAGCTCTCTAATCCACCGTGTCGAGCTCCCACTGTCGAGCTTGCCTAATACCATCAACAAGCTTTCGTCGAAGCTATACTACGGTCGAGCTCTGCCACTTCCTCGCCGAGCTCCGCCGCCTCCCTCGTCGAACCCCTAGCTCCTCCCTCATCTCTGAGCTCTTCGCCAACCTCCTCGACGAATCGCTCATCACCGCGTCAAGCTCGATCCCCTGTGCCGAGATCCTCCTCCTCGAGCTCTAGTGATGCCCTCGTCGTATGACTTCGCATCTGAGCCGGAGTCGGAGGTATGGTCGGGGTCGAAGGTGTAGACGATCGAGCTTCTCTCGCCATCGGGGAGGCACCGGAGGAAGGAGAGGGACGAAGCAGGAGGGGGACGAAGCAACAAAGCGAAGAAGAGAAAGAAGCAGCGGGGAAAGAAAGAAAGAAAGAAAAAAAAAACTGCCACGTGGCATCGCTTCATCTCCAACGCTTCGACAATTACCGAGGTGCCGAGCCGAGTGGACGAGGTGCCGAGCCGAGTGGACGAGGTACCGACCTTGAAATTGGAGAAAATACCCTACCGACCTACACGTGCCATCCGATCTTCTCAAAATTCGTGTCACGACACGATCGACGCACAGAAATGCGCCACGTGTCCAGAACGTGATCTGCCTTGCGATGTGCGCACATCTGATCATGATCGACGCTCAGAAACGCGCCATGTGTCCAGAGCATGATCTGCTTTGCGATGCGCGCCATCTGATCACGATCGACGTCCAGAAATGCGCCACGTGTTCAGGTATATTTAATTAATTAATTAATTTATTCATTTGTTTTAATTATTTAAAAATCCGAAAAAATATTTAAAAATCGAAAAAATTAATTAAAAATTCTAAAAATAATTATTAATTCAAAAAAATTATTTAAAAATTCTGAAAAATATAATTATTTAATTAGAATAATTAATTAATATTTTCGATAATTAATTATTTAATTCGGAAAATGAATAAAAAATTCAAAAAAATGAGAAAAAATTCAGAAAAATCTGGAAAAATCACCAAAAATCCAGAAAATTCTAAGGATATTTTTGGGCATTTTACAAGTCCAAAATAACACCATTGCACCCCGAGCAAGATCCGAACTCCCTTAAGAACACCGATAAAATTCCGTTCGCCATTAGAACAACAAAACTACTCCTCGAAGACTGTAAAACTCAGTCTCCAGGAGTGGGGGGCTCGTGATATGGCTAAAAATGGGATTAAATTGGGGACGTTCAAATCGGACACAAATCTTAAAGCTCAGGGGTAAAACAGTAATTTCACCTACAAACGGGTCTGAAATGGGAACTGGGTCTTTCTTTAAGACCCAATAATCCACGAATGGATCCACCTCAACTGGGTACGGGTCCCAATCCGAAATAAACCCGGTTTAGCAGGATAGAATTAGGATTTCTGATTAATCTAAATCAACGGCTCTGATTCATATCTATCCGTTCACTGGGAATTAGGGATTACATTCCTAATCTGATCACAGGGATTACATTCCTAATCTGATCCCTAAGGCGACTATAAATACCTCCCATCCACCACCATTAAGAGGTAATCAATACTTTTCCTGTTTAAGTTCTTGCTTAATCATTCAGATTACTGACAAGAGCGTCGGAGGGTGCGTCGCCGGGATCCATCCCGGTGTCTCGCACTTTTTGCAGGTTCGCAGCAGCGGCAAGAGACCAAGTCAACAAGTCGGTGAAGGTCAACAGGTCAACAGGTTTGCCTTGTTCGTTTTCTCCAAGAATCCACAAATTCTATTTGTTTGCTCCCACACCAAAATTAGCAGCAACATTCCCTAACATATCAAGTTTCAAAATATAAAATATCATGAAATTATATTACAGACAGTATAGTCAACAAAATTGGAAAAACAGAGTAATGCAACAAAATCTTAATTCTAAAAATTCAGACATAGCAGTACCAAAACTGAGATAATTTACAAAATATAATTCGAAATCCAGATCTGTCAAAGGGGTAGTAAAATAGACAAATCAGGATACAGTTTATATTCATAAAGTTCTCATAAAAAATGAATAGAATCAGGTTGAGAACATAATTCTTTACTGAACAGTATGCAGTTTGGAAATATTTCGATTGGTTTCGAAAGCATGAAAGGAGATATAAAAGTCATTAATTAATTTCACAAAAATTAGGGATTGATCCCAGTCGTATCTAAAAATACTCAGCAAAATATTGAGTTCAAATTCTACTTTTAATATCAGTTTTAAAATAAAATTCCATACAGAATACATATAGTTCAAAATCTGGAATATAAGATATGACTGCAGTAAAACAACAATAACTCGTGCATCCAAAATTGGAATTCAAATCCGTCGAAAGTTCTGAAAACTAAAAAAAAGGCTACAAATCATGTTCATAAACTTATTTATTTTACTGACGTTAACATGGTTAAAATTACTGTACAAAATAACGTAGCAGCAAAACAAAAGTTATTTTATGCATTTTATCAAACAACTTAACTACAACGGTCCAATCTAGATGTCATACAAAGTATGGTATATGTGGGTTACTCAAATCAGCATGACATATGAATAAATGGTCTATAATGAGATCATACATCCAACAAACATCTATGTAACAGTCATTTACAACATACAGTGTGCCCTAAACAACATACAGTCAAAATGTCATCTAATCTAATTGTTTTCATGCAACGGATGTCAATTATTGTAACTACTCATGATCAAGAGATGATGTCAACGGTTAAACTAACAAAAATGGATCATCATGAGAGCACACACATTTTCATACTAGACTACTTACGGTATTAACTTGTATGACAAAACGAACACATACAAGCTACTTGCTTGTTATGAAGAAGATGAGAACGAAGAACAGAATAACGGGAACGGATCCCGAACAATGAAAACAACGAACGAAAGATGAGAAACCACAGTCGAAACACGTGCATAAGATGCACGGGCACACACACCCAAAGAGACAACAGCCAACAACAGCAAGGTCGGCGGCAGCAACCACCAGGGAAGACGACGGCACGGCAGCCTGGGGTTGGGGGTGTTACGGATGTGATCGAACAAAACGACGGAAGCAAGGGGCTCTGCCTAGGGTGTTGTCGACCGCAGAGAAGTCGACCGCAGTGGAGAGGGAAAAGGATAGGGGGGTGCAGTGGTGGTCTCTGGCGTCGGAAGTAGACGACGATGGCAAGGAGAGGGGAAGACGATCGGGAGGATGAGAGAGAGAAATAGGATATTAGGGTTAGGGTTCAATTAGGGTGTTTATATAGAGACAATATTGGTTTGGGTGAACTGGGTAGTATCCAATAGGAAGAAAAGAATCTAATAAGAGACAAATAGGCCATAAAATAGGTTTAAACAATAGACGAGATCAAGAGCAAATTTGTAGATCAAATGAATGAGAATTAAAAGCTGAATCAATGCAAAATGAATCACAAGAGAGAGATGAAAAAAACACGATGCAAAAGAAATGAAAATAAATACAACCAAAATAAAGTAGAATAATCAAGAATTTTATAAAATATAATTAAAAATACAAATATGAGCAATAGGGGTTACACCCACCCTCCATAGATTCTCTGGGGCCCTCGTAATGATTGAGGGAATCGAAACCCTCGACGTTACTCTAGGGAAAGCCCCAACTGCTTGTACCGCCTACAATGCTATCTTCGACCGTCCGGGGCTAACGACCTTCTAAGCAGTCGCATCGGCGTACCACTTGAAAATGAAGTTCCCTATGGCTGCAAGAGTAGGGGAAGCCAAAGGGAATCAGGAAGCCGGTCGGGCGTGCTACATAATCACTATGGGGGGCTCAGTCTTGCCCCTCGATGAATTTGAACTCCCCCTCAATCTGGGACAAGCTAGCTCTGAACCCGTGGACGAACTGGTAGAAATCCCTTTCTCCGAAGGGGATAAAGCCAAGTATTTTAGGGTGAGCAAAGCACTCCCCCGCCAGCTGAAAGGGCAAATTGTCACTTGCATCAGGGATAGTCGACACTTGTTCGCTTGGACCACCGAAGATATGTCTGGCATTCCTGAAGACTTGATCATGCATCGCTTAAGCGTGGATCCAAAAGTCAAGCCTGTTCAACAGAAGCGCTGCAAGTTTGCGCCCGATAGACAACATACCGTCAAAGAAGAGGTGGAAAAGCTCCTAGCTGCCCGATTCATCCAAGAAGTTAGTTACCCCGAGTGGCTAGCTAACATTGTAATGGTCAAGAAGGCCAATGGCAAGTGGAGAATATGAATAGACTTCACTGACCTCAACAAAGCATGCCCAAAAGATACTTTCCCTCTTCCGATCATATACGCGTTGTTAGACGCCACCTCAGGCCATGAGTTGCTAAGCTTTATGCACGCTTTTTCAGGATATAATCAGATCCGAATGTTCACGCCACACATCCCGAAGACGTCTTTCATTACCGATCATGGGCTGTATTACTACCGAGTCATGCCTTTTGGGCTAAAGAATGTCGAGGCCACATATCAACGCTTGGTGAACCAAGTCTTCCAGGAATAGATCGGCCGAAACATGGAAGAATACGTGGATGATATGCTCGTAAAGAGCCTCAGAAAAGAAGACAATGTCGCCGACCTCCAAGAAGCATTCAGTGTACTCCGGATGAATAATATGAGGCTGAACCCCTCAGAGTGTGCCTTTGGGGTAGCCTCAGGAAAGTTCCTGGGATTTATGGTGAGTCAGAGAGGAATCGAAGCCAATCCCGAGAAGATCAAAGCCATCATCGACATGACCCCTACAACTACTATAAAAAAAGTCCAGAAGCTCACAGACCGTCTCGCCGCTATTGGGCGTTTCTTATCCAAGTCAAGGGACAAGTGCCTACCTTTCTTTAAAAACTTCCGAGGAGCACAAAATTTTCAGTGGGGAGAAGAGCAGCAAGCAGCATTCGAAAGCCTCAAAGAGCACCTCACCCATCCTCCCATCTTAAGCAAGCCTATACCCGGAAAAACCCTCTACCTCTACCTGGCCTCCTCCGAGCTAACCCTAAGTGCTGTATTAGTAAGAGAGGAAGATCGGGTACAAAATCCGATTTACTATATAAAAGGTACTCCATGATACCGAACTTCGATATTCGAAGATAGAGAAGATGACCTATGCCCTAGTAACCGCCGCCCGAAAGGTCATGCCCTACTTTCAAGCACATTCCATCAGGGTCCTCACCGATCAGCCGCTCAAGCAAGTCCTTCACAAACCTGAAAACTCGTGGAGACTGATGAAGTGGTCGATCGAGGTAAGCCATCATGACATTACATACCGCCCCAGAACTGTAATTAAGGGCCAAGTTTTAGATGGATTCATTGTCGAAAGTAAAATCCCCGATCCTCCCCAGGAAGGAGACAACCCCCCACTATGGGTAGTATACGTGGACGGGTCCTCGTGCCTTTAAGGGAGTGAAACTGGGTGATCTTAACCATCCCTGAATAATTCATTCTGTAATACTCGTTGCGCCTCCAACAATGAGGCCAAGTATGAAGCCCTAATTGTTGGTCTCCTCCTGGCGAAAAGGGCCGGAGCATGAAGGGTTAGAGTATTAAGTGACTCTCAATTAGTGGTAAACCAAAACCAAGGAGAATAAGAGGCAAGGGATGACTGTATGGACACTTACTTGGCATATGTAAAGGATATCATGGCCACCTTCAAAGAGGTCGAGGTCACTCGCATTCTGCAAGAAGAAAATGGGCAGACAGACGCCCTTTCCAAACATGCCTCCTCATCGCTCGAACGGTCTCGACCGTACTGTTCTGATTGAAGTTCTACTAAAACCAAGCATAGAAGAAGAAGCGTTGGAGGTCATGCCCATAACCCCTCGAATACCAGTGGATTGCTGGATGAAGCCCCTTATCAATTTCCTCGACAAAGGAATCCTCCATGCGAATATCAAAGAGTCAAGAAGAATTCGGGTGAGAGCCAAAATATATGTACTAATAGAAGAGGTCCTTTATAAGCGCTCCTACACTCAAAACTGATGGTCGACCTTACCTTCGGTGCCTTTATCCCGAAGCGGCCGACTACGCATTGAAGGAAGTATATGAAGGAATAGGCGGCAGCCATCTTGGAGTAAGGACCCTTGCACAGAACGTACTCAATCATGGTTACTATTGGACCACTATTCTAAGTGATGCTCAAGCTTATGTCTGCCATTGCATTCCCTGTCAAAAGAATTCTACTATCAAGCGGACCCCTCAAGACAACCTTAGTTCCCTGTCAAGTCCTATACCTTTCGCAATGTGGGGAATGGATCTCCTTAGACCTTTTCTTCCTGCAACTAGACAGTGGACGTTCCTAGTGGTAGCTATTGACTACTTCACAAAGTAGATAGAACCTGAACCACTAGAGACTATTACCGAGCATAGAGTCCAACAATTCTTCTAGAGGAATGTAGTCTTTCGATTCGGGATCCCTCGTATCCTGGTCACTGATAATGGAACGCAATTTGCTGGTAAAGGGTTCCGCAAATTTTGCACCGACCTGAGTATTGAGGAGCGATTCTCTTTGATATCACATCCCCAAACCAATAATCTCGCTCAGAATGCCAATCGGCAAATCTTGGATGGCCTCAAAAGAAGGATTAATGAAGTCCCGAAGAGACAATGGGTTGAAGAACTCCCAAGTGTGCTTTGGTCCTACAGGACCACAAAGAGAATCCCCATAGGAGAATCCCCGTTCAACTTGACGTTCGGCACTGAAGCGCTTATTCCTCTTGAAGTGGGAATACCCTCTCATTGCCTTCTCTTATTTGATGAAGAACAGAAATCGAATGGAATCCGAGCCAATCTTGATCTCCTCGAAGAAATCTGGGAGAAGCCCCTTGTTCGGAGAAACATATATCAGCAGAGGGTGGAGAAATTCTATAATAAGAGAGTTTGCCCGACCAATATCTAGGAAGGAGACTTGGTTCTCTGGAAGCTAGATATTTCAAACCCTCGAAAGAAGGGGAAACTTGCCCCAAATTGGGAAGGACCGTACAAAGTCTCACAAGTGGTCCGCCCATGAGCTTACAGACTTGAAGACTAGGGGGGGAATACCCAGGATCTGGATTGCTGAGCACCTCATGAAGTACCAGGAGAGCACTTAAACTCTCTCGCTTAGTAGTTATAAGTGAACATGTAATAAAGATCAACGGTTAATAACGGTTACAACATATAATAAAGGCTCGCAGTGAAGCAGCCATCTAGTTTATTCAATAAAATCATTCTTTTATTTTTTGCTGCAAAGTTATGAGTAACTAAAAGATTCAACACTGCTAACATTATCTTTCCTTAGCAATTCTCTAAAATAAAAATGAGGCTCCTTGATATCCTAGAGCTTCTCTCTCCTTGTTCAAAAAACACTACCACAACCTTGGCCTCTTCCTCCACCTCCTCCTCCTTCACCACCTCTTAACCAACCCCCGTCATCCCTAGCCTGCTCCTTCATCTTCCCCCAGTCACCCACAAGCCCATACCTTCTTCTCCCCCATTTTCCTTTAGTAACTACCACCCTTAACATTAGTGTTAACACATACAGAATTATGAGAGCTTCCAGAGATCCTAAGAGATTCGGGAAGGAGAGGATGCCCAGCCAACCGAAGGCGAGATCATTGGGCCCTTTCCGATTCCGCAGTCAGAAGGACTTGGAGATCGATCATGAGAGCAAGCTGATCATTAGAGAGAAGAGTCTCCAACATTCTCATGGTATTAGAGAACAACAACTGAAGATTCATGCTAGAGTTGAGAAGCATCTAGTGGAGAAGGATGAACGCAGCAGGAGAACCATTTCTATTTCGCCAGCACCGCTAGACTTAAGGGGAGGGGTCAAGGCCAGACTCTCAGGAAATGAAACGGTGAAGAGCAACTCAAATTCGGAGATGGAAAACCCACCGATTAAGAAGGATGCTTCTAAAAGTCGAGGCAAATTAGTGTTCGTCGATGAAGGTGACGGTTGGAAAACTCAAACTAGGGTCGTTATCCTTAAGCGCAAGATGGAGGAGATTTCCGACAGCAAACTGGCTCCAAAAGGATTTATGTTCAACGACAACGGAGTGTTGGAACCCAATTGTTATAACTGCGAAAAATGGGGCCACTAGAAGGCTGAGTGCACTGAGATGACCAAATGCTTCTTCTGCAAGCGTCGTGGCCATCTGTCAACGGAATGTTCTCGACGTTCTGCTCATACTAGAGAGGAAGGATCGATGGGGAGTGGATTCGGTAGTAAAGCATCCCACTCTGAGAAACCCATATTAGAGACTCTCTCAGAGAGTGAGAGGGCTGAGAAGGATGTTTGGCCTGATTTGGTATCGGAGAAAATCGAGCCAGTAGCTTAACCTACAAAATAGGGGTTATCATCTCCATCCTCGTTTACAAATTCAAGAGCCATTATCATTCCCAATCCAGAGATGGAAGAGTTGAGTAAGTGGCTACATGTCTGCGTCGTGGCTAGAATCGCTTATGGAAACCCAAATGAAGCCACCATTAAGCATGAATTTCTGATGAGATGGCCCAAAACTTTTGATTGGGAATTGTCCATTAAGAGACTGAGCAAGGATTCATTCATTATACCTTGTTCCACAGAAGCGAGGGTGCAGATGGTTCTTCAAAAAACCTCTTTTAAAGGTGAAGGCTTTGTTGTTGTGTTTTCCCGATGGACCCTCGACGTTGGTGAGTTTAAGAGAGAGGGTCTTAATTCCAAATGGTTGCTGATTTCGAATATACCATCGGAGTGCCAACACAAGGAAGGGTTTCAAAACTTGGTCAATTCCTTTGCTTGGGTGGAGGAGATCGATTAGGCAACTAAGTTTCTCAATAAATATGATTTTGTGAGAATTCGTGTCAACTTCTTACCTGGTTCGACTATTCCATCTGTCATCTATGCATCCTACAATTCGAAGTCTTACATGGTTTCCATTAATGTGGAGTCAAAGTGGTTCATCCCATCGATCAGCGTCGGAGAAGCTTTGGGTACTGGAAGTAGAGAGGGTGGGAGAATTTTTTGAATTGAAGAAGATGAGCAGCAACCGTTGTATTATAATCATAATCTCAGTGGATCCTCCGATCGTAGCCATTCAAAGAAGGGGACATGTTCTTCAGGTTTTGTGGAGAAGAAAATAGGACACGTGGCTGATCATGTGGAGAGACAGAGAGAAGGAGATGGAGCTATCAATTTTTCGGCGATGGAGCCTTCTCACTGAGCAGTAGTACGACTGTGCACAATACTGTTGTTGTACGAGGAGCCAGTCCCCATGCTGGTGCGATTGTCAAAGAGGGAAAAAGTATGTCTGTTGAGGAGAGAGAAGGAAGCTTTAGGGGCAAAGCTAGTACTGTTTTTGAGGAGGTAGAGGATTCCTATCTTGATTGTGCGGATATTGAGGAGTGAGAAGGAAGGAGTGGGGTCGGAGCTACTACGGGTTTTAAGAAGAAAGAGAGCAGGGAGCTTACCAAGATTGATATAGACTTTGAGGAGAAAGAAGAAAAAGCAATTTGCAGTAAGGTCAATGTTGACTATTTCTCCTCAGAGTTGTAGAACTCTATTCGAGAGGCTTTTCTGAAATTCCTGAGAGGTGATGTTAGCACTTTGAATGAAGAACAAATGGAATCTTAGGCTAGTCTGATGAGAGCTTATTCTTCTGGGCCTCCAAAGCCCATTGCAAATGGGGAACTTGGCGCAGTTAGAAAATCTGTGGGTTTTAACAAAGTGAGAGAGTTGGTGGATCAAAGTTCATCTGAGGACTCATCTGAAGAGCTTACTTTTTCCCAATCGGTTCGAGCAGCCAAAGTGGGAGATCTACTCACTTCGGGGGTCTAGGAAGAGACAATTAGAGAGTAACTTGGAGGGTGTGGGGGCGGATAAGGTATTGACGGTTGGTAGGCAGGTTATGTGTGACTCACCCACCGATGACGATCTTATTGATGCTTTGAAGAACATTGATGAAAATGCCCCTCTTGCACGCGCGGATAATGTTTGGGAGATTGAGAAAGCGGGAAGAGAGGAAGATTCTCCACCAATTAGAAGAAATTTTACAGCAAGAGGGAAAGGGAAGGAGAAGGTCGTTGAGGATGTTCGGCGTAGTTCAAGACAAAGAGAAAAACATGGTGTGACAGTGTAAAAATGGCCTGAGGCCCATCCAAGGCCCAATACAATTCCTACTCAGAAAAGCAAGAATACCGACCTGGTTCGGCTCCGGACCCCTTCAGGGTCGGCGCCGAACCTCGTGTTTGCCCCCACAGTGCCGGCTTCCTCGTACTGACGAGCCTCAGTATCCCCCGGAGTCCGATCCGGAGCAGTCCCTCATGACGTCCCCCCTCTCTGGCGGGGCGGAGGGATGACCTGGCGCAGCCTAGGCCCTCCGATTCCCCCAGAGGCACAGAGGACTCACGATGGGCCACGTCAGCTCCAAATACCGCCAAGGGTTTCGCCACGTCAGCCCTATACCACTCCTGGTATCACAACAACCGCCCTAAACCCCCTGGGCCTTCTGCCACGTCAGGCCCATGGGCTTTCGGATCCAAACCCGGCCCCCAAGCGGAACCAAACCCGGTTGGGATTTTCTATAAATACTAGACCCTCACCCACCTTTTGGAGGTAATCAATCTTTTGCCACTTAAATATACCTAGTTATTGCTACTCTCTCACAGAGACTGACTAGAGCGTCGGAGGGTCCGCCACCGGGACAAACCCCGGTGTTTCAGGACCGTCTGCAGGTACACAAGACCTCGGATCCGACCCTTCCGATCCGAGCCCAACCTTCAACGCCTTTCCGAGCTCATCGTAGCCCCCAGAAGGTCAGCCGAAGGTCGGCAGACGAGCGGCAATCTCCTTCAATACAAATTGAGTTCGAACTCACACCTGGTGCTTCCATACGGGCCTCAGAAATAAACAGCATCAGGTTGGCGCCGTCTGTGGGAACCAGCTGCTCCAGAAGCCGATCCGACCCAGACCCTCAAAGGCCATCGACAGCCGAATCCTCATGGCAACCAAAGGCAAGGGGGCTGCTTCCTCCGTCAACCAACGGGACTCGCCCCCACCCACCAATAAAGCCAGGCCACGCCCGTCGAAACACAAGGCTCCCTCTCGGGAGTCCCAAGGGAGCGTCGGCCGGCCAGCCCAGCCCGACCTCCGGGGAATAATCCTCAACCGCAAGATTACCCGCAGCAGGAGAAGGGCCGCTTCCAACCCGGCCCCGAACCGCCCGAGGCCACCGTCCGAGGTACGCAGACCCACGCTCAGCCGAGTCGGAAGACAACCCTCGGACCAACCAAACCGGGCCGAAGGAGCCCCCGTCACTCACGAGGAATTCCGAGACTTCCGAAGAGAAATGCTGGGGGCCCTCCGACGGGCCCCCAGGGAAGAAACCCTCCATTCCCGAACAGGGTCGGACGCCGAAGCCAGCGCGTCCCGCCCTTCAACGATCCAACCAGAAGACGACGACGTACTCCTAAGGCGCCTACAAGAAATGGAGGACCGCCTCGATCACGTAGGGGACGGCGGCCGAAGAGCGCCTCAGGGGTACAGGCCTGTCCGTCCTCCCTTCTCCGCCCCAATCCTCCAAGCAGAAATACCCCGGAATTTCCGACCCCCTCAATTCGAGACCTACGATGGCGAAGGGGATCCTGCTGATCACATGGAAGGTTTCAAGACCCTCATGATGATTCACAGCGCCTCGGATCCCCTGCTCTGCAGAGCCTTCCCGGCCACCCTTCGGGGTCCTGCTCGCGAGTGGTTCTCGAAACTCGCCCCCGGCTCCATTTACTCCTTCGACCAACTCGAGGGGAATTTTCTAGCCCATTTTGTCACTAGCCGGAAGGCCGAAAGGACCAGCGCCTCATTACTCAGGCTCAAACAGGAAGAGGGGGAATCACTCAGGGTGTTCGTCCGGAGATTTACCGCGGAGGCGAGGTCGGTCTCCTCCCTCGACCCAGGCGTCGCTTCAGCGGCATTCCGACACAACGTCCGCCCCGGACAGCTGAAGGCCTCTCTGGCCAAGAGACCCCCCGTCGACTTTCCCGACCTCCTTAATAGGGTCGAGAAATACATTAGGGCAGAAGAGGCCCTAAATCCCGAAGACGCCAAGGATCCCACCGGGAAAGGGAAGCGGAAGACCGAGGAAGTCGAACCACCAAAGAAAGCTCCAAGGGACCCGGGGGCCATGAAGAAGGTCCCGCCAGTCCCCCGCTTCGAGAAGTACACCCCCCTGACGCATAACGTATCCGCCATCCTCTTGGAAATCGAAGACAAGGGCATTGTCCGACTACCCCCCCGATCTAATAACAATAAGAATCGAGACCAGCGCTTTTACTGCCGCTTCCACAGAGATCACGGGCATGAGACCGACCAATGCCGAGCCCTGAAAGACGAAATTGAAGGGCTCATTTCCAGAGGGTACCTCCGAGAATTTACCCGAGAAGGCCCACGGGATCGGCGAGCCGCTAGGAACCGGAGCCAATCGGCTCCGAATCCTCCTCCGAACCAGACCCAGAGTCGGGACCCCGATTCCGAGGGAGCCGTAGATATCCCTTTTATCTTGCACTGCGTCCACGGAGGGCCGATGGGAGGTGAATCAAAAACTTCCAGAAAAGCCTTCGTCCGAGAGGTGAACGCTGTCAGAGACGACCCCTCACCCAAACTACAATCAAGGCCGGTCTCCTTTTCAGGGGAAGACCTTGAAGGAGTCCGCCTGCCCCACTGCGATGCCCTCGTCATCAACCTTCACATGGCTAATTATGAGGTCCGCAGGATCCTCGTCGACAACGGTAGCTCGGTGAATATTCTCTTCCTCGATGCCTTCGAAAATCTCAGGTTACCCCGAGGCAAACTCAAGCCAGCCGGGTACACCCTGCACGGGTTCTCAGGCGTCCCTGTCGTGATAGAAGGAATTGTTACCCTCGACGTTACCGCCGGATCGACTCCTGTCAAGAGGACCGAATCCATGGACTTCATGGTGGTCAACATCAAGACGGCCTACGACGCCATACTTGGCCGGCCTGGACTATGCTCCCTACAAGCAGTGCCTTCGGCTTACCATCTGAAGCTCAAGTTCCCCACCCCTCAAGGAGTCGGCATCGTCCGAGGCAGCCAAGAAGCGGCGCGGTCGTGCTACATGACCACCGTCGGGGGAGGTGTGTTCCCCCTCGACGCCGAACGAGCATAGGTTATGACCCGGCTAAATGTAAATCGGCTTTTGTATAAACCCTCACTTGTAAAAAGCTGCCTTAGCGGCCCTCCCTACCTTATGCTAAAGATATCCCTTTTTGTCCGAACCCAAATGTCTCGATAATCTCAATACGAGTCCGGACCAAAAGTCCTTCCTAAAGCCCCTCTTCGATCCCTTGCGGAACGATGGAGCCAGACCTTGCCTCCGACATTGCGTACTACACTACTGACCGGAGCGGGGAAGGAAAAGGATTCTCCTTTCATACCCCTTTTTATTTTCGTTCCAAAGAGGAAAAATAAAACAAAAGAAAAACAAAGACCGATACAAGACCGCTCCACTCATCTCAAATCAGGAAGATCAGGGCCCCTCAGGCCCAACGAGGAACGGAGAGTATTTCGGTCGAGCAACTAGGGGCCCCTCCCCTCGTTATGGTGCTCCTTAGCCTCAGCCACATTCGACCCTCCAACCACAGAGACTCAGGGCGTCATCCGGTCGCGCCCACTGCAACAGCAGCAGCGCAAAGGGAACCCCCTCCGCCTGTCGACCCACGAGGGAAGAGAACGAAGCACCCGACATCGCCTTGTAACAAGGCACCCCCGTCTCCTTCTCCACAAAGATGTCGCGAGGTAACTCCCCGGGAGAGGACCTCGGCACCAAAGTACTAAGCCCGGCCTGTCTAAGGTCCGCGCCGCCAAGCTCCCGATCCCACACCGCTCTTCTCAACCGGCGCGCCTCCACGCTTAAGACGGCGGACTTATTCCGACAAAAGTTACAAGCCTCATCAGTGTTCCGAGCCCCCCTCCAGCGACCTACAACACAACCAACCAACTCAACGCACATTCTCAAGAAGATTCAGAAATGTCCAGACTCAAAAACAACCGGCCGGTCAAAAACTTTTCTTACCACTGTAAATCCAAGTGTTTCTTACAAAAAATTGCGGTGGCCAGTCCGCGGGAGGCAAACACCATCGAGGGAGAGGGAAAGAAAGACAAAAATTACACAACTCCTTGACCCACCTCCGCGCCGACGGACGGATCCACGGGAGCGTCGGCCGAGGGGTCGGCGGCGGGCCCTTCTTCACCCGGAGTCTTCGACGTCCCCTCGATCTCCATATCATACTCAAAATTGGACAGATCGAGGGCCGGGAAGAAATGCCTCACATGGCTAAGGGCCCTCTCATAGCTCTTGTCCTGGGCCGCGATCACCATCTGCTGACCTGTGTGCAACACCTCCTTCGCCTCCTTGGTGAACTTCGTCTTCAGGGAGGCCATCTCCTTCTCCCACTCCACATCCTTGGCTTTGAGCTGGAGCCCCAACTGCTGCTCTCTCCTTTGCGAACCCTCGAGTTCGATTCGCATCTCCTTCACCTCCAGCTCGCTCTTTTCCGCCCGAGCTCGCTCTTGAGCCAGGGACGCCTCGTACAGGTTCTTGATGTTGGCCCCCTGTATGCAAGCCTACAACCAACGGCAGACAAAGATCAGGCCTCGGCACAAAAATCAACAAGGAGATACAGAGTCGACAGGCTTACCTGCACAGTGGCCCGCGCCAGGCGGGCGAACGCCATCTCTACCGGCTCGCCCTCCATCACCTTGCGATCGCGAGGGGTCGCCAGTTTCTCCACCACCTCAACGGCCTGGGCCTCCTCTGTCAGACGGTCCCCCATCAGAACCGACCAGTCGGGAGCCCACCGCTGCCGCATTAGCTCCACCACCGGATCCTCTTCCTCGGCCTCGACCCAGGGACCTTTCCCCTTGCCGAGAACAGGGGCCCCCGCTGCGCCCTGACCCTTCGAAGAAGCCGCGCCCTTGCTCATCTCGGAGCGACCCCTCTTGGTCCTCGGCTCGAGTTGGACTTCCGAGATAACAAGGGGCAGCTCCCTCGGCCTCTTCGCCGCCTCCACCTTCTTCTTCTTCTCGGCATTTTCCTTCTTCATGGCGAGCCGCCTTGCTTGGATCGATGCCTCATCCATATCTGCAGAAAATAACCATTAAGAACAATGAGCGAGAATGTACGAAAGGATCGAGGGAAAAGAAACAACTACATACGGAGAACGGCGGGGCTCAGTCCAACGCTCGCCAGGCGAACCTCCGTCACCTTAGTCCAATTAATACTAGGGGACAAACGAAGACACTCTACAAACCCCCACTCCTCGACCGTCAGATCTCCCTGCCCCGGCGCAGGATAACTCGGCTTGGAGTAATTCCATCGAGTCGGGATGTCCCAGGGCTCTTCACTCCGAATTACCAGATACTTTTTCCTCCAGTCCTTAAAAGAATCAAGACGGTTATGAACAACCTTCCGCCTACTCCGGGGGGAGATATAGTAAACCCCCTCGGCTGCCGGGCAAAGCGCCAGCAACGCGCGGAACACGTTCAAATGCAAGGGCACCCGTTGTTCCTCGCACGTCAGTACAAAGCTGATTATCTGCTCCCAAGAGTTCGGCCCGTACTGCATCGGCGCCAGGGAGGCCCAGTTCAACACTTCCCGAACAAACGGATGGATCGGCAACCTCAGTCCAGAAATAAACGCGTCCACAGGGAAGACACAGTACCAAGCAGACAAGGGATCGGTTGGGCGAAGAGTAGAGCTCGGCAGCATCAACTCGTAACTAGGCCCTATGTGGTACGCCAATTGCAAGACTTCCAAGTCCCCGCCATCCAAGGCGGTCAGAATTGCGTCCATCATCACTCTCGTCTGGCTCGGCGAATAGGCCTGCACGCCAAAGAGCTCCTGATCGGACAGGTCGTCCGGATACTGACGGAAATGCTTCGGCTGCGCGGGCGAAACAGTCCACTGGCTCGAGCCACTAGTTCCCCACTCTACCTTCCTCGGAGCCTTCTTCCTCTTCTCGGACTGCTCCGACGAAGGAGTGAATAAGGGCCCCCGACCAGTCGGCATGGAGTTCGGACCTACCCCCGGAACCATGGATCTCCTTACAATGCCGCCCTCGCCTCTCTCTCCCTCGGCAGCCGACTCCAAAACACGGACGTCGTCCGAACCATCAGTCACTTCCTCCGACCCACTACTCTCCACCACGAAGGGACGACGAGAGCGCGACAACCTCGCACCATGTGCCGCCTCCTCAACCACCGGTTCCTCCCACGAAACCGTGTCAGAAGACCCGTCAGCATGCACTGGCTCCTCCTCGAGTACGGGCTCCTCCCAGGACGTCGAGTCAGAGATAGGCTCCACCCCCCCAGACGTCGACGCTGACGAGCCAGACTGAGCCCTATCCATCTATGCCTAGACTAAATAGGCTTGCTAACTCACCTGGGGTTACTTCGGAAGGGCAAGTCCGGTACAGCAAGACGCGAAGATGAGCGCTGAAGTATTGAAAAATTTTATTTTGAAAGAGAAAGGAGTGGACAAATAGGGGAGAGGGGGGACTATTTATGGGAGATAGAAGCGACTCCTCGATTCCCGCGAGTACTGTTCACCTATCCAACATGCAACTGCCGCCTAAGAATTCGCGCCACATCCTCAAAACGTGCGACGCTGACATCATCCATTGACAGGCTGGCAGCCAGTCACGGAGGCCAGCGCAGAAGGAGTATTCGGAGGAGGGAACATTTTTTAAGGCGCCGTCCTCAGACAGACGCCCCGGGCTCCGAGACTGGGCCGGTTCCCCTTTCACCCACGAGCAGCTCGGGGCTTACAGCGTCATCGGCCGAAGACCCGAACTGTTCCCGGGTGAGACCGAAACCGCCTCAACCTGGAGCCCTATTGGGACACAGAATAGTCAGCCTCCAATCGGAGAACTACTCATCTACCCAGGGCCCAAAGCTTCAAGACGCCCCCCTCGGCAAGCACCTCGGTCAGAAGCAGATCAACACCCGAAGGCCGAAAGAAGTGCTCCATTCCGAGCCAGTTGATGCAACTGCAAAGGCCCAGCCTACTCCAGCAACCGAACCTTCGCAGTTGCAAACAACCGGCCCGGAACGCCCTTCATCCCTCTCGGAAGGATAGAACCTCCGCTATTGCAGACGGCTCACCCTTCGACGTTCGGTCGCCATCCCTCTCGCCCGGACCCCCCCTGGATCTGACCGCCACCTCAGGGCCATCAGATCCAAGAGAAGATCGGGCGACAAAGAAACTACCTCTCCGACAAAACCAGGGGCAAGAATTTTCAAAAAACAGGCGTCCGCTGAAGCAGACACCTTTATGGGCCAAACAGACCACCTTTGCCTGGATTTGAACCACAACGAGAAAGGGGGGGGGGTACTTATAAGCCCCCCCCAGGGGCCGGCCATTATGATGTGGGGAAAACCAAACGACGGAAGACCATGCGCCATACCGTTACTTAGCGGCGCCATTAACGCACCTAGGAAATGGGAATCTTGCACAGGTCCCCAGGCGCCCCCAAAATGCTCCGCGAAAAAACGGACCACACTACTCAGAACAACCCCAAGGCACAACGGTTCGCCCCATAAACGGCCCGTAACTCCCCCTCACCAACTCGAGGTCCGGTCTGGCACCGGAATATTCTTCTCAGGAAGAAGCAACGACTCGCCTTCACCCTCACCGACCCGTCATCCCTCGCCAGCTCGAGGTCGGGTCTGGCACCTGGGTACTCTTCTTCGGAAGATCCACCGGCTGGCCATCACCCTTACCAGCCCATAATTCCCCCTCGTCTCGAGGTTCGGTTTGGCATCGGGGTACTCTTCTCAGGAAGAAACAACGGCTCGCCTTCACCCTCACCGACCCGTAATCCCTCGCCAGCTCGAGGTCGGGTCTGGCACCTGGGTACTCTTCTTCGGAAGATCCACCGGCTGGCCATCACCCTTACCAGCCCATAATTCCCCCTCATCTCGAGGTTCGGTCTGGCACCGGGGTACTCTTCTCAGGAAGAAACAACGGCTCGCCTTCACCCTCACCGACCCGTAATTCCTCGCCAGCTCGAGGTCCGGTCCGGCACCTGGGTACTCTTCTTCGGAAGATCCACCGGCGGGCCATCACCCTTACCAGCCCGTAATTTCCCCTCGTCTCGAGGTTCGGCCTGGCACCGGGGTACTCTTCTCAGGAAGAAACAACGGCTCGCCTTCACCCTAACCGACCCACAATCCCTCGCCAGCTCGAGGTTCGGTCTGGCACCCGGGTACTCTTCTTCGGAAGATCCATCGGCTAGTCATCACCCTTACCAGCCCATAATTCCCCCTCCTCTCGAGGTTCGGTCTGGCACCCGGGTACTCTTCTCAGGAAGAAGCAACGGCTCGCCATCACCCTTGTCGACGCGTAATCCCTCGACCTCTCGAGGTTCAATCGAACACCAGGGTACTCTTCTCTGGAAGAGACAACGGTTCGCCATCACCTTCACCTACACTTTGACCCTCGACTAGCTCGAGGTTCTATCCAAGCTTCAGGACAGCACCACCAGGAAGGCCCTGTGATCCGCCCTCCCATTTTTTACAATCATGAACACTCCTCCACGGCTAGCTCCCGCACCCCCTGCAGAAGTGGGGGGCTTGTGTGACAGTGTAAAAATAGCCTGAGGCCCATCCAAGGCCCAATACAATTCCTACTCAGAAAAGCAAGAATACCGACCTGGTTCGGCTCCGGACCCCTTCAGGGTCGGCGCCGAACCTCGTGTTTGCCCCCACAGTGCCGGCTTCCTCGTACTGACGAGCCTCAGTATCCCCCGGAGTCCGATCCGGAGCAGTCCCTCATGACGTCCCCCCTCTCTGGCGGGGCGGAGGGATGACCTGGCGCAGCCTAGGCCCTCCGATTCCCCCAGAGGCACAGAGGACTCACGATGGGCCACGTCAGCTCCAAATACCGCCAAGGGTTTCGCCACGTCAGCCCTATACCACTCCTGGTATCACAACAACCGCCCTAAACCCCCTGGGCCTTCTGCCACGTCAGGCCCATGGGCTTTCGGATCCAAACCCGGCCCCCAAGCGGAACCAAACCCGGTTGGGATTTTCTATAAATACTAGACCCTCACCCACCTTTTGGAGGTAATCAATCTTTTGCCACTTAAATATACCTAGTTATTGCTACTCTCTCACAGAGACTGACTAGAGCGTCGGAGGGTCCGCCACCGGGACAAACCCCGGTGTTTCAGGACCGTCTGCAGGTACACAAGACCTCGGATCCGACCCTTCCGATCCGAGCCCAACCTTCAACGCCTTTCCGAGCTCATCGTAGCCCCCAGAAGGTCAGCCGAAGGTCGGCAGACGAGCGGCAATCTCCTTCAATACAAATTGAGTTCGAACTCACACCTGGTGCTTCCATACGGGCCTCAGAAATAAACAGCATCACATGGAGACCGTCCTCTGTCCAAAGATGACCTTATTGCCTCGGCGGCCAAAGCTAAGATTCCAAGTTCTGCTTGCTCAGGTATGACATCTAATAATTGCGCAATTATTGATTTCATTCCAGATTTATTGTTAATTAATTTAGCGAAGGTCTGTCGGGTGGATTTGGGTTCTGGTGTTGTATCCCAATTAGAATATGCCAGGAGGATCAGAGATTGGGTCAAAATACCCATTAATCTCTGATTGAGAGAAACTTAGAGTGTTTTTTATTATTTTTAATGAATTATGCCTTTTGAAATGTGAGAGGGTTGAATTGCTCCAAAAAATGTAGAAAGATTATTGAGACTTTATCTTATCACCATCTTGCGGTTATAGGACTTTGTGAGACCAAAATGGAAAACCCATCGACCTCCATTCTTAATAAACTTGTTCTTGATAGGGGGTGGGAGTGGTGTGTCAAACCATGGGTAGGTCAGTCTGGATGTATCATTGTTGGTTTCAATGTGGAACTCTTTTAATGTATGGATTTTTTTATTGGTGATTTCACAGTTTCCGTGAAACTTAGAGACAATAGAGACAATTTGTGTCAGGTTTTCTCGATGATTTATGGACCCAACAACGTGGTAGAGCGTCCTCCTTTTGGGGATGAGTTGTGTGCCATTCGTCTTAAGTGGCCCGATGGTTGGGTCATTGGGGGTGATTTTAATAAGAGTTATTCTGACGTGCATTTGGGTAGGGGTTGTAGTCTTAATGAGAGAACCAGATTCAACAGAGTTATTGACCACCCAGAATTACAGGAAATTCATTTTTCTGACCGTAAATTTATGATAACCCTATTCTTGCGAAGCTCGATCGTATTTTCGTTTCAGACGCTTGGGAATTGCGTTTTCCTCTAGCCTCTGTTAGAACTGCCTATAGAATCACCTATGATCACGTACCGCTTATTCTCTCCTCTGGTGGAGAGACCAATAGAAGAGTTATGCATTTCCGTTTTGAAATAGCTTGGCTCCGCAGGGACAATCTTCATGGGTTAGTTACTTAATCTTGGATTGCTCCCGTTGTCAATAGAGGGAGAGATGGTGGGGGGGATGCCGTCGCTATTTGGAATACCAAAATTAGGAGACTTAGAGGTACTTTGAAACAGTGGGATAGAGAGGAGAGATGTCGTACCAAAAGAGAGAGGAAAGTATTTGTTCTCATATTCACGATCTTGAGATCTTAGAGGAGGATAGAGTCTTGACCCAAGAGGAACTTGCCAATCTTTTAATTCTTAGACGTGACCTTGATATCATTTTCAAAATGGAAGAAGACTATTGGCGCCAGAGATCGCGCGATCAGTGGCTTCTAGAAGGAGATGCTAATCATGCGTACTTCCATAGGGTCGCGAATGGTCATAAAAAGTCTAACAAGATTAATGGTTTGAACATTAACGATAGGAGGGTTTCCGATCCATTATTAGTTCGCACACACATTGAAGATCATTTCCGATCACTCTTGGGTCATTCTAGAGGCCGGATGTGTTCGCTTGGGGATTCCTTCTGGTCCAGACCCCCAATATCTGGATTAGAAGTGTTAGAGTAATCTTTTGAGTTGAGTGAGATTTTCCAGGCCATCTCTGACCTCGGGCAGGATAAAGCTCCGGGCTCTGATGGCTGGAATCTTATCAAGTTTGACCTGTTCAATATTTTTGAGAAACTTTTTGAGAACTCTGCCAACATAAAGCATCTGAATTACGAATCTATTATTTTAATTCCAAAAAAGGAGGATATTAAAGAGATTGGTAACTTGAGACCCATCAGTCTTCTGAACAGCTCCTTCAAAATTATTACCATGGTCCTTGCCAACTGGTCGAATCCATGGCTTAACAAAATTGTTCATCCGGCTCAAAGTGGTTTCATTAAGGGTAGAGATATTTTAGACAGTATCGCTGTTTCTCATGAGACTGTTTTTCAGTGCGACACTCATAGAGAATAGGGCTTTCTCCTTAAACTCGACTTTGAGAAGGCATGCGACACTATAGAGTGGGGAAGTGTTCTCGAAACCCTACATACTAGAGGATTTGGTCCTAGATGGAGAGCTTGGATCATTAAGTGTCTATCGGGCGGTAAATCTTCGGTTATTTGTAACGGAGAACCGAGTAACCTCATCGTTTGTAAAAGAGGACTTAGGCAGGGGGATCCTCTATCTCCACTTCTATTTACCATTGTAGCGGATCCTTTATCTGAAATGACCCTCCATTTTCTAAACCAAAACCTACTTCGGGGAGTGGGGGGATTGGATGGAAGTCATGGACTTCCCATTCTACAATACGCGGATAATACTCTTTTATTTGGGAGAAATGAGATTAACGAAGTCATTTTTGTCAAAGGAATTCTCTTCTTTTATGAAGCTTGGAGTGGACTGAAAGTTAATTTTGGTAAGAGCAATCTTGTGGGTCTAGGTAGATGCGATGAGATGTCACAGTTACTCTTGGCAAGAGTGTTGGATTGCAATGTTGGGAAATTCTCCATCATTTATTTGGGAGTTCCTTGAGACCCTCTAAGCTCAAAGGTTCAGATTGGTTCCACTAATTGATAGAATTGAAAAACGACTTCTGGGGTGGAAGAGAAATCACCTCTCTTTGGGGGGTAGAATTACTCTCATTAACTCGGTCCTTTCTAATCTACCGATATATTGGATGTCAATATACGAGTTTTCGACTTGGGTTATCAATAAGATTTAAAAAATTCGGAGATATTTTCTATGGAAAAGGTTTACAGATGATGGCAAGGGAATTCCCCTTGTTAAATGGAGCCATGTATGTAGACGTAAAGAGTTTGGTGGCTTAGGAATTCTTAACCTTCGTGAAATGAATAGAGCACTTCTTTGTAAGTGGAAAGCGATTCACTCTGATTGGTTACGTGTGGGGACGTTATAGAACATGAAGGCAATTCAAGTTTGGGGGATGACAACACCGTAGAGGCATTTCACCTATGTGGAAAGCGATCGACAAGATAAAGGATCTATTCCATTCCCATTCATTATGTACAGTGGGTAAGGGAACTAATACCAGATTCTGGTTAGATGCCTGGTCGGGTCCTAACACGCTAGCTTCGCTCTATCCTGATATCTACGAGATTGCCATTGATAAACATGCATTGCTTACAGATTATTGGAGCAGGGGCAGCTGGCAATTGAGACTATCTTCTGATGATAGTCGAGTTTCCTGTAGCCTCCATCTCCATACCTTCCTAGTTGAGATTGAAATAATCATAGAGAATTTAGAGGGCGGGAGAGTTTGGCGTCTATCACCCAAAGGGAAGTTTTCATTTAAATCTATGTACATGTCCTCGACTGATGGTGGGATTAGGTGCTTCTTTAATAAGATTATTTGGCAGGTGAGCATCCCTCACAAGGTCAAAGCTTTCATCTAGCTAGTTTCTAGGGAAGCTATACTGACCAGGGAGAACTTAGCTAAGAGAGGGGTTATTAACATTGTCACTTGTCCACGGTGTAACGAGGTGGTAGAGTCTGTGAACCATCTTTTACTTGAGTGTTCTAGTAGTAGACAGGTGTGGGATATTATTTTGATTGGTTTTGGGTTACATAGGCATCCGAATCGGGTTTTAGAGTTATGGGGTGACTTTAGAGACTCAGAGATTGGAAGAGAGAGACATAGAGAGTGGGATATTTTAGTTGGTGCATGTATTTGGGTTATTTGCCTAGAGAGGAATGATTTTTGCTTTAGGAATATAACTTGTAATCCTGCTCAATTAGTTTCCAAAATCTTCAGTCTAACTTCTTCTTGGATTTCCATTCTAGAGGCTAGGAAGAAAGCTCGTAAGGGCCCATTGCTCCTAAGTCAGGAAACTGATCCAGGTGGTGCGCATCATTGATCCGGAGTGATCCTCTTCGAGTGACGCATGACAGGTCATTGCGGAGAGCTTTTTTGTCCATGTTCCTTTAGATTATGGTGGTCTACTTGTTTACTGTTGATCCTGTTGCTTTTGTTATTTTGGGGAGTAAAGTGTTTATTTGGATGTAAGAGTATCTTGATGTAATATTGTTTTTTGATGTACTTAGCAGTTTGTTTATGAGATCTGATGGCAACTCTCTTGCCATCTTTTATTTCAAAAAAAAAACTAAAAGATTCAACATTATGTGTATAAGTTTACACAGGGCATCCTCCGTGCAACATCATCTACCCACTACAACACTTTAACGGACGATTGCGGAGTCCATTCAGGACTCAAAGATCGCAAGGGCATGCTTGCTTCCGAGCAAGTGTGTGAGGTGTATCTCGCCGTACAAGTGCCGCAGTCCGGACAAGTGAGGAGTCCATTCATGGTTCATAGAGCTGCTCTAGCCACACTGCTTCTGAGCAAGTAGGCGAAGAGCATCTTGCCATTCGAATGCTCCCAAAACTCGTCATCGTTGTTCGGAGTCCATTCATGGCCCATAGGACCACCTTAGCTACTTGCTCTCAAGAAAGAAGGTATGGTTTAGTTCGTCATTTGAATGCTCCTAAAACAAACTGGACAAGTGACGAGTTCATTCATGGTTCATAGAGCCACTCTAGCCACACTGCTTCCGAGCAAGTAGGCGAAAAGCAGCTTGCCATTCGAATGCTCCCGAAACTCGTCGTCATCGTTGTTCGGAGTCCATTCACGGCTCATAGGACCACCTTAGCTACTTGCTCCTAAGCAAGAATGCATGGTTCGGTTCGTCGTTCGAATGCTCTTGAAACAAACTGGACAAGTAAGGAGTCCATTCATGGTTCATAAAGCTGCTCTAGCCACAATACTTCCGAGCAAGTTGGCGAAGAGCAGCTCGCCATTCGATGCTCCCAAAACTTGTCGTCATCGTTATTCGGAGTCCATTCACGACCCATAGGACCACCTTAGTTACTTGCTCCCAAGCAAGAATGCATGGTTCGGTTCGCCGTTCGAATGCTCCTGAAACAAACTGGACAGATGATGAGTCCATTCATGGTTCATAGAGCTGCTCTAGCCACACTGCTTCTAAGCAAGTAGGCAAAAAGCAGATTGCTATTCGAATGCTCCCAAAACTCGTCGTCAACGTTGTACGGATTCCATTCATGACCCATAGGACCACCTTAGCTACTTGGAATGCATGGTTCGATTCGTCGTTCGAATGCTCCTGAAACAAACTGGACAAGTGAGGATTCCATTCATGGTTCATAGAGCTGCTCTAGCCACACAGCTTCCGAGCAAGTAGGCGAGAATCAGCTCACAATTCGAATGTTCCCAAAACTCGTCGTCATCATTGTTCGGAGTCCATTCGTGGCCCATAGGACCACCTTAGCTACTTGCTCCCAAGCAAGAATGCATGGTTCGGTTCGCTGTTCGAATGCTCCTGAAACAAACTAGACAGGTGAGGAGTCCATTCATGATCCTCCATGCACCATCTCATATCTCATGTTATCTTGTCCTACATGTCAATTGAAATCTCCTCTTATAAGTAGTTTCTCAGCTAAGGGTACTCCTTGAATTATCTCATCCATATCTTCCTAAAATTTATTTTTAGCTTGTGCATCTAATCCTACTTAGGGTACATAAGTACTAATGATATTAATTATATTTCCCCATAATACAAGCTTAATTTATATTATTCTATTCCCTTTCATATTAACACCTACTACATCTTCTTTGAATTTCTTATCTACTAAAATTCCTACGCCATTTCTATTTCTAATTTTACCAGTATAATATAATTTAAAACCATCTATCTCTTTAGCTTTCTCCCACACTCACTTGGTTTCTGTGAACAAGCTATATTAATATTTCATCTAATTATGGTATCTGCTAGTCCTATGCATTTTCTTGTCAATGTTCCTATATCCAAGTCACTAACCTAAGTCTATTTTCCTGGACTAGCTTCTTTACCCGCACACGCCCAGATTGGTGCAGGAACCCTTACCCATTTTTCACCGCACCCAAGAGTCGGTGCGACGCCCATTACACATTTATCGAAGCACCCGGAGGCAGCAAAACGCATCGCTTCCAGGGAATGTCCTATCATTTGCACGTATATTATTAGGATTCATGTTCATAAGATTTGACAAAATTTTATGCTGTCTGTCAACTGCCTAACACAACCCTCCTCCTTACCCGGTTTGTGACCGGATTCCTGGCTTAGGATAGGCAATGGGTAAGTTAATAATAGTTTGATTTCTAGGGTCTAAATTTTGGAGTCCGGATGGGGAAAAATGCACAGCTGTGACTAGGATGAGCAGATAAATACATCAAATGTCAGGCAAGTAAGATTGATGTCGATTTTGCAATTTTACAAGAATTCAAGACTGAGTTATAAGGTCCTAAAACTAGTGTCAACAGAAAGTAGAATCAAGCAAGGACAAAATGATTCAAAGAACGGCACCATATATCATCACTAGATGAAAAGATCCAGAGATTTTGAGAAATACATAGCCATGAATGGGAGGGAATTAAAGTTCCAGGTACTAAGATTCAGATTCCAATGCAACTGTAATCACTCTCATTCCCTCCCACAAGTTATACACTGCCTATTCCGGAATCTGGAGAGTGACACCCAACTTTGTGTTGAAAAAAAAAGGTACTTAATTCTTGTCGGAACTAATGATGCAGGTTGCTTCAACCTAAAAAAGCGATAACATCTTAAGAATAGGTATACATGATAGAGGATATCCAACCAAGGGGGCAGGGCCGACCCTAAGTGTTGAAATGTAGTATGGACTAATATGTATATTTTATTTCCTAATCTATAGGAAACAGATTTCCCAAATCTCTCACCCCTCAATCTTCTCTCAATCTCTTTTCTTCTCCTCCAAGTATGTAATCCCTATATATAGATGTATACTGTAAAGAATAAGAACAACAAGAATAAGAATCATTTTCCCCCAAATTCTGTTTTCTTCATGGTATCAGAGCCTAATCAGATCTAGGCCAAGTGAAGAAGAAGAAGAGGAGACTGATCACCTCCATCTTGATCTGATCCCGTTGTTAATCCCGTCATCGATCATCGACTCCGATCCCATCATATCCCATCGCCGAAAATCCTCCGTACCCATAGCCGCCCACCACCTCAGCCTCCCGCTCCCCGAGCCTCTCCTTCACCCCATCTTCGTCGATTGCACCACCTCACCACAATCTCCCGTCGCTTAACCCCCTATCCTCACCATAGTCCCGTCGAGCCGCCTTCCTTAACCCGAACACCTCGCCATCTCCACCCTGATTCCCACCGTCGAGCCGCGACCGCACCCCAGTCCTCATCCTCGACCTTCGGAACTCCTCTTCACTCCGCCATCCCTTCGCCTTCTCCCGTCGATTGTGCCCTCAGAACCCCTCGACCCATCGACTCTGCAGCCCTCGTTGCTATTGTCTCTCTCTCTCTCTCCTCTATTGCTATTTAGTGTTCTCTGGTTGCTGTTGCTGTAGTCTCTTTGAGTGCTGGTTGTTGGTTTTTTTTATCCCGTCTGCTGTTTTGGTGTTTGGATCCTTGGTTCTGCTTGCTGTGCTGTTTGTTGTGTTGCTATAGGACAATATCCGTATGAGTCAAGAAAGTGTACTTATTGTGGCAAGATCGGCCACATGAAAGCTCGTTATTATGAGATTATCGGCTATCCGGAGATCTGGGATCATAGCAGGGATATTCGGGAGAACACTTGCAATCAACCCACTGTCGCAGGTGGAATTACTGATCGTGCTGCTGCAGGTAATGATGGTAAGGTTTTTAATATTTCTGGCTCTGTTATGAATAATGCATGGATAATTGATTCGGGTGTTACCGATCATATGACTTTTGATTCTAGACAAGTTCAAAATTTTCAACCTTTCACCAAATTAACTGTGTCCACTACCAATGGTGATCCTGCCACTATTACTGGCGAGGGTACCATACATCTTACAAATAACCTAAACTTAGATACTGCCCTGGTTGTGCCATTCTTGAATTTTGTCCTATTATCTGTTGCTCAAATAACTACTGCCTTACATTATATTGTAGTCTTTTGGCCTTTACATTGTGTGTTTAAGGATATTCGGACTTGCAAGACGATTGGTTATGGGGTTAGACACGGGAAGCTTTATTACCTGGATTTAGAATCTGAAAGTTCAAGCAAGTTGACTCAAGCTCTAAGTGTGGAAGAATCCGAAGGTGAGAAGAAGAAATCAGATATTTGGCTATGGCATCGACGTCTAGGGCATGATTCTTTTGGTTATTTGAAGAAATTATTTCCGAGTTTATTTTTGAAGTTAGATATTTCTCTCTTTCGGTGTGATGTGTGTGAACTCGCAAAAAGTCACCGTGTCTCTTTTTCTCTAAGTCCAAGTAGAAGCTCTCTTCCATTTATGATTATCCATTGTAATGTTTGGGGTCCATCCAAAACCACTACATTTGGAGGTGCCAAATGGTTTGTGACATTTATTGATGACTGTACTCGTATGACCTGGATTTGTTTGATAAAGTCGAAAAGTGAAGTTAGTGGCTTGTTTCAAAAATTTCATAAGCAAGTTATGATTCAGTATAAATTACAGATTCAAGTTCTTAGGAGTGATAATGGCGGAGAGTACCTGAGTTCGAATATGCAACAATATTTGGTGGAACACGACATTATTTACCAGACTACATGCTCATATACACCTCAACAGAATGAGATTGCAGAAAGAAAAAATAGACACTTGCTCGAAGTGGTCCGTGCTTCTCTTATCCATGAAAATATGCCACTCATTTATTGGGGGGAAGCCCTTGCTTCTGCTGCATACTTAATCAACCGAGTTCCCTCTAGTATCCTAAACTTCCTCATACCATTTCAAGCATTAACTGAAGCTGTGAATGCACCAAAAGTCATCAACTTGCCACCTCGTGTGTTTCGGTGTGTTGCATTTGTTCATCTTCATCAACATGAACGCAATAAGTTAACTCCTCGAGCTGTCCGCTGTGTTTTCATGGGGTATGCACAGAATAAGAAAGGGTACCGGTGCTATCACCCATCAAGTCAAAGGATGTTTGTGACTATAGATGTTGTGTTCCATGAAGATGAGATGTATTTTTCTTCTTCTACGACTGAACTTTAAGGGGAGTACCGAAGTGAAGTTCAGACTCTTGGGTATGATGAAGGGGTTAGTAAAGTTCAGACTCTTGGGTATGATGAAGTAATTACCAGTCAGAATGAACAACTGGATACAAATAATGGCGAACGCTTGAATGAAGACCTAGTAAGAAAGGAAGACCCTCACGAAGAAGTGCAACCAAGGGAAGAAGCCCCTCTTGAAGAATTGCAACCAGTACCAAATCTCGGTGAGAGTGAACCGTCAGAACCCCAAAACCAATCGTCATCGTTATCCGAAGCTCCTAGAAAAAAACTCCCGCACCGTACTAATAGAGGTATTCCAAAACCCACTTATGAACCTGATCCTACTAGTAACATCAAATATCCCATGAGTAATTATGTATCCACTCACCGCTTATCGGAATTAAATAAGTCATTTGTAAATCAATTATCTACTGTATCTATTTCTAATAGTGTGCAGGAAGCCCTTACTAATCCAAGGTGGAAAGCAGCTATGGATGAGGAGATGAAGTCCTTGAAAAAGAATGAGACTTGGAAGATAGTCGAGCTGCCAGCAGGAAAGAAGCCAGTAGGATGCAGATGGATTTATACGGTGAAGTATAAGTCCTACGGTTCAATAGAGCGATACAAAGTAAGGCTGGTTGCCAAAGGATACACTCAAACGTATGGAATTGATTATGAAGATACATTCGCACCTGTGGCAAAATTCAATACTGTTCGAGTCCTACTATCACTTACTGTAAATCTTGACTGGCCATTGGAGCAATTTGATGTGAAGAATGTATTTTTATGTGGGAAATTGAAAGAAGAGGTTTATATAGATCTTCTACCAGGATCGAACAAACCAGTCCAACACAGCAATAAAGTATGTCGTTTGAAGAAAACATTGTATGGACTTAAGCAGTCGCCAAGAGCTTGGTTCGGGAGGTTTACAAAAGCAATGAGAACATTCGGATATTGTCAAAGTAATTCAGATCATACCTTATTCCTGAAAATAAAAGAAGGTAAGATTACTGCTCTCATTATATATGTGGATGACATGA
Source organism: Hemerocallis citrina (assembly GCA_017893485.1). Classification (NCBI taxonomy): domain Eukaryota; kingdom Viridiplantae; phylum Streptophyta; class Magnoliopsida; order Asparagales; family Asphodelaceae; genus Hemerocallis; species Hemerocallis citrina. Next base: position 52,870,484 of record CM030362.1, on the reverse strand, counting down.
TAGTAACTGGAAATGATCCTGATGAGGGAATGGTATTGAAGAGCTACTTGTCACAAGAGTTTGAAATGAAGGATCTTGGCTCTTTGAGATATTTTCTTGGTATTGAAGTTTCTCGCTCGAGAAATGGTATATTTCTGTCTCAAAGAAAGTATGCTCTCGATTTATTGAAGGAAACTGGAATGTCTGCTTGTCAGCCGATTGGTACACCATTAGAAGAAGGACTGAAATTTTGCAACGAATCTGATCATGTGCCTTGTGATAAGGAAAGATATCAGAGATTGGTTGACCGACTGATGTATCTTGGGCATACACGGCCAGATTTATCATATGCTTTAAGTGTGATAAGTCAGTTTATGCATGCACCTCAGGAACATCACATAGATACAGCGATGAGAATTCTGAGATATATTAAGTCTGCTCCAGAGAAAGAGGTTCTATTTGCGAAACATGGTCACTTAAAGGTTGAGCCATATACTGATGCTGATTGGGCAGGATCTATAATTGATAGGCGCTCAACTTCAGGATACTTCACCTTTGTTGGAGGAAATATAGTTACATGGAGAAGCAAGAAGCAGAATGTTGTTGCATGCTCTAGTGCAGAGACTGAGTATCACGGAGTAGGTTTATGTATAGCGAAAGCTTTATGGTTGAAACTCTTGTTGCAGGACTTAGGCTGTGGTCCGAATGAACCTATGAAAGTGTATTGTGATAGTCAAGCAGCATGTGATATTGCCGCCAATCCAGTTCAACATGACAGGACGAAACATATAGAGGTGGATAGGTTCTTCATTATGGAGAAATTGGATGAGAAAGTCATTGAGATATCTGAAGTGAAGTCAGAAGATCAGCTCGCAGATATCATGACCAATGCAGTTTCGAGTCGGCTCTTCTTGAAATTTGTTGACAAGTTGGGCATGTTCAATATCTATACACCAACTTGAGGGAGAGTGTTGAAATGTAGTAAGGATTAATATGTATATTATGTTTCCTAATCTATAGAAAACAGATTCGCCAAATCTCTCACCCCTCAATCTTCTCTCAATTTACTTTCTTCTCCTCCAAGTATGTAATCCCTATATATAGATGTATACTATAAAGAATAAGAACAACAAGAATAAGAATCATTTTCCCCCAAATCTGTTTTCTTCACTAAGTTCCCGGGGGTTCGAGGCGAAAATTTCTAAAGGTCCAAATAATTATTTTCGGGGGCCCCTAATAATAATATACTTTTTTACACGCAAAATATGTGTATATATTTACAAAAAAAATATAAATTTGCGGCCTCTAAAATTGCAAACAATCTGGGGCTTGGGGGGGGAGGGGAGGGGGGGGGGGTTGTTTGGCTTGCAAGCGGAGAGCAACTAAATCTAATTGTACATGCAAATCATAAGTCTGAAGTATCACTAATAGAAAATATCAAAAGCGAAACAAACATAAAAACAAAATTCTTGTGACTGAGCAATAATAAAAAGTTCTTTCTCTTGAATTGGATTTTTGCTTGACTTAAAATCCTGGGAAATGCCAATATTTCTGACATGAGAAGCTCCTCAAGTCGATGCTAGCTAACAAAAAATGATTATTGTTAACCATCATTGTCTTGAGAGATTGTGCTTTAGATAGAATAAACTCTATGAAGGCAAGTTCAATATTTTCACATATCAATATAAGATAATAAAAGTATAAAACTGTATTCCAAAATGATAATTTTCTCCTTTTTATCTATATGCTTCTCACACCTCCACCATATCAAACCCTTATTAAGTATGCATTTCATTCATTTATTGCAGTGGTAAAAACACAAACATTATAGCATTTCATCCATTTATTGCAATGGTAAAAACACAAACATTATAACAATACGGTACTTGTGATTTGATTTGATCACATCCCTTCCAGTTCTCCGAATCAACTCCTGAATCCGTAAAAATAAAATAAAATGAAATTAATCGGATGAATCCAAAATTGGATTTCAAGAGGAGGCGAAAACTTACTAGAAATTGATGGAGAAATGAGGTCAGGGTTCGAGATTGAGAGGAAGGCATTTGGAGTCGAGTTTGAATGGAGACCGAGTTGGAATGGAGGTGGGAGTTGGCGATGGGGGTGATGATGATGGAGTTTGAGTTGGGTTTTGGTGGAAGGGGGAGAAGATGATGGTGATGGGGATGATGATGGGAGGAGGAGGAGGCGATGGGGGGTGGAGGTACGATGACGACGGCGCGGGGGTACGTGGAGGAAAGAGTTTTGGAATTTGGGTTGTTGTGGAACAACTAGGGGGGCACGGCGACGGCGAGGTGTGGTGGTCGGGAAATTTGGGTGAGGCTAAGGTTTGTGAGTGAGCGGGAGAGAGAGGGAGAGAGTGAAAATTGGGAAGTGGAAATAAGGGAGGGGGGGTCACGGGATATTTAATATTCCGATATCTATCCCAGTGTTTGTATGAAAAACGCCGGAGTAGCACCAACTACCCCAACATTTTATAAAAACGGCGGTGTAGGGAGAGGAAAATTTTAAATTTTTTTCCCCTTGGGGTTCTACCCTGGCTTTTCTATCCAAAGTCGAGATTGAAATGTCGGGGTAGCATGATTTTGTTGTAGTGAAAGGATCTCAACTAAATGGTTATTGGTCCACCAACCCCACAAGGCTTCTTATGGATCGTTGAGAATGATTCTCATTTAGTTCATGGTCTATTAGAAGTAGAAGACACTCTGACTAAATTCTTGTAGAAAGTTGTCAAACTTATTTGATGAAGAAGTAAAACATGTTACGTAAGGTGGTCATAAAAAAATGTGTAACTCATGAGGTGAAGTCAAATTTTGTGGTTACTAGGAAAATATATTCCGTAAGTTGTAGGAAGGCTATAAAAGGGAATGGTATGAGAAGTGTAGGAAGTGTGAAGAGAAAAAGAAATAAAAGAGAGAAGTGGGAGCTATAATAACATTTGAGAATAAAAGTGAGAGTGATTGTTGTGTTATTTTAATATCAAAATTTTAATACAAGTATCTACTCTTATTTGTCATTTAGTTCACCAAAATCTCTGTTCTCTTCCAACATTTCTCACTCACAAAAAAGTGTGATAATGAGTTACTCCATATTACTTCAAATACAAATAATTCGCATAACTAACATGGCCAAATACCAAACATGATATATTTTTTGAGAAAACACAAAACTATACAAAAAGATGCAGCATAGCTAGGGCCATACCTATGCACATGTCTTGCTCCCTCCTTCCACTTGCCTGTGGATTTTTAAAATTGACAGGTGACCAGAATAATGGTAGCAATAACAGCACCACATGATGAGAATCTCATGATAGAATTAATCAATTTTAGTACAAATTAATTAATTAAGAAATCACGCAAGTTTGAAAGACAATAAACACACCATTAATAACAAACAAACAATCTTAGACATAGTCTTCAGTTTTAGAACAAGTCTTATTTGAACCTTGTTCAATAAACAATAATAATAATCCCCCCATTTCTTATTAATTTTACAGTACTGACGTACATATAATTATATATCCATACACATATATCGATAAAAATAGTAAGAACGCATAGTTCAAATTAAGCACGATCATCAAAAGTTGGTAGTTTGACCAGGATACTGCAGACTGAGCAATTAATCCATTGCCAATTCCTGCTTAGTTAGCTTCGACTCTTGCATTTCTCCATTGCCCTTGGAGCTGAGATTATCATGGATGAAAGAAAATAAAATTAGGAAATTTACAATTAATATTATCGATATGTGTTTTCAAAATTTTGGTTTCCTTGGATGTAATTCCTTTGAAAATACTCCTTCGTCTCTAATACTACTAGTAGTTTACACGTGCGATGCACGTCTTAATAAATATAGTTTTTAAAAGTAAAAATTCAGACGTAGTCTGAAATGGATCTAAAACCTCACTTACAATAATGTACGTGCGTTGCACGGGTTGGTAGAAGGACAAATTACACTAAGGCCTTCTCTCATTATAATAGTAGAGATAATGGAAGAAGACCTTAGTGTCATTTGTTAATCTACCAATTTGTAAATCTACCAACATGTACAACACACTTTCATAACTAATATAAAGAAGATTTCAGGTTCAAACTCATACTATATCTGAATTTTTACTTTCAAAAAATTAAATTTATTAAGACGTGCATCGCACGGTAAATTACTAGTAATATTAAAGAAAAAAGAAACTTTTTGACAAGTTCTTTAACGAGTTCAAAATTGGCCTAATGATGTAAAATAAAACCATAATAAATAAATAAAATTACTGATTAATCTATTTAGAAATGCATCCAAAAATGAAATTCATAACATATCAATTGCTTATGAAGGTTTGAAGATGCTAACCGAGTCCAACAACTTCTGACCCTTTCATGATCCTCAAACGCTTGCATGATTCGACAAACATCCTGTTTTATTGAATGAACCAGTTATTATTGGAAATTTTAGTGCCCTAATTAGTTTGAGATGATTCCTTGGTGTAAGTAATTTGAAACTGTTTAATTCGCTAACGGAGAATAGTTGATGAAGAAATTAAGCTTACTCCCATGGGACATCTCCGACGAGCATCCAGTCACCATCTTTGTCCTCGTAGGTTGGTACGTACTCGGAGCCATTGAGGAGGTCCATCAGTCTGCTTTCGTTCATGAAATCCCTACCGTTCATTTCTTGAGACCCACAGTTGCCTAATGATGATGAGATCAATGCAGGATGCTTGTTTAGATAGGAACTCGATTAATTTCATATTGCAGCAATGATTAGCACTACAAATTATTCAGATTTAGATAGTTTTGACGATAATCATTGTCCAAGAAATTATAAAAAATAGTTAGTGTTAGGTCATTTACTTATAACTCATAATTAGCAACCGACAACAAGAATATTATATATGTACATTCTTAATTAGTGTAGTTATGATCAGGAAAATTATAATGGGAAATTAATATACATAAATGTTAAAAAGGAAACTCACTAAGAGCATCTCCAACCACGCTAGCTATTTTGGCTAGCTAGAATAGTCAAAATAGATAACAAATGGATAATTTGGCTAGCGAAAAAAGCTTACACTCCAACCATGCTATCTATTTTGGCTAGCCATAAATGTTTTAATTTTTATTTACTAATAAATAGTTACAATAATCTTTTTTTTAAAATGACAACATTTCTATTCCTCAAAAATTTTGTAAGTGACAGCTTACTCTTTCTCTTCAATTTTGTAAGTGATAAGCAGTGCATCTCAGTGTCTGCTAAGATTTGATATCATGGTTGACAACATACACTGGTTGAGTGACTCCCCCTTTAATTGTTGTAACACTAGTTACTATCCCATTAAATACATCCTTATTTACATGATTACATCAATGTAATGACTAGACACTTGTTTCTTTCTAATATACACCACTCTCTGGCAAACCTATTACTATCATTTTCTAAGTGAATGGTAGCCATTTGAAGGTTGCTAACCTTAATTTGAAGTTGGAAGCTGAAGTATTCAATTTCTACTGCTTAAAGGGAATAACCAATTTCATGAATATGTATATATGTATCAGAATAACCAATTTCATGAATATAATGTTTATATCAGTGAATATGTATATATGTATCAGAATAACCAATTTCATGAATATAATGTTTAGTGAATATGTATATATGTATGTATGTATCAGAGTATTCATTAATACCAGACTGAATAACCAACTTCATGAATACCAGATTGTATCAGTGAAGGATCTTTATATTCATGAAATTGGTTATTCTAATCTTTATATTCATGTATGTATCAAAATATGTATCAGATTATCAATTTCATGAATATGTATATATGTATCAGAATAACCAATTTCATGAATATATGATAAAAAGGTATACAATCTCAATACAATTGAACAACTAAAATTTGGACAACCCAATACACTGGTATGTTAACTGAGATGGTCAATTACTTTTTTCCCCCTTCCCTTTCAGAATAACCATTTAAACTAAAATTTGAACAACCCAATTGAGCAACTAAAAAAGTAATGAAAGGGAAGGGGAAAAAACCCAATACACTAGAACAACTACTTATCCTACTCCCCACCTCACACTGCATTCATTGATCAATTTAGTTTCTGACACTCTAGTTTGTGAGTGTGTTTATCTGCACTGTTATTCATTCCATCCACTAGTTTTTTCACAGAAAAACTAGAGACTACCAAATGAGCAACATTTTAGATGCACGAAAGATATTTGACATAAGATTTCCATTTAAGACCATCTTTGATACTGTACAGACAACATGTACACTCAGCCAAATCTCTGATATACTTGTACTCTGCGAGAAACAAAAGTCAGATACAAGAAGTTAAAGCAGATATTGAAGTAGGCAGAAGTTAAAGCAGAAGTTAAAGCAGTATGTGATATACTTGTACTCTGCTATATATTCCAGACTTTAGAAGGCAGATATCTTTGACACTCAGCCAAAATTCAAGCAGATAAAACAAGGACAAAAATGAAATCATAATGCCACAAGAGCAAGTGATTTTGATCCATTCACTGATAATGGATCAAAATCAGTACATTCTTCAATTGAGAGCAACTCTTGCACAAAATCAGTACATTCTTCAAAATCAGTACATCCACAAAGTGACTTCCATAGCTTGGCTCCAATTGAGAGCAACTCCTGTACAAACACATACACAACCAAAAAAAAGTAATGAAAGGGAAGGGGATCATACTAGCTTGGCTCCAATTGAGAGCAACTCTTGTAGTTTGTAAATCTAGGTGTAAAGGTAACCGACATATCGGTCTTCTAGCTATGGGGATCATACTGAACATGCATGCCAATCTCACTTGCAGGTACCACCAACTAGCTACTATCTACAAGGGGTATCAGATACTTGATAAATGCAAATTTATCTATAGAGAGATTTGTGAAGCCTCAAGTTCATGATGATAAGCAACTGAAGCACACATTCGATATGGATTAAGCAAAATACAAGAAGAATTGAAAAAAATAAACAATTCCAGAAACAAGCAAACAACAGAAGCAATGGTGAAGCTTCATTCTCTCGTGATAAGCAATTGAAGCTCACATTCTCATATGAGTTAAGCAAATCAAATGACAATTGAAAGAAGAAACAATTCCGGAAACAAAAAATACATGAAAGCCATATAAATGAAGCAAACTGAGAATTTAGCCTCTTTGATTTGATTCAATCATCATGTATGAGTATTTAACAAAAGATCGAGAAAAAAAAGGACTTATTCAAACTTCTAATGGTTTTGTCTATAGAAGAATAAATAAAAATATAAAAACTTGTCACAGTTCACCCTCGATGGGTTGAAGATCTTTCAGAAGTCCAACTATTTGCTGCATTGAAGGCCTCTTGGAACACAAATCAGCAGTAGAAAGATAAGCAATCCTCAATGCTTCCTCCATCTGTTTCTCTGAATATCCCGAGCTCCTCCTTATCTTAGGATCAATTGCTGAGAACCCCTGGTTGTTCTTCACCAACGCTCTCACCCAGCTCACTGAACTCGTCGTATAGTTCCCGACTAAATCTTCATTCAAATTCAATTCCTTCCCTGTAATTAACTCGAAAAGAATCACTCCAAACCCATAAACATCAGATTTTGTCGTTAAAGCCATCCCAGTTGAAGTCATTTGACAAAGAATATCAACAACAATCACTCCAAACCCATCAACAACAATAATATCAGCAATTTGACAAAGATTCCAACAGCAAAAACAATCACTCCACATCCCAGCCGTGCGCAGTGCCCGTGCGGTTGATGAAGGGCTTCGACGACAACAGGGCTTCGATGATGATGACAGGGCTTCGACGACGATAGGGCTTCGGCTTCGATGAGGGCTTCGACGACCACATAGCTGCTACGATGAGGGCTTCGACGACGACAGGGCTTCGAGAGTGGAAGAGGGCTTCGCGATTTTGGAGGAGGGCTTCGATGGCGAGCGGATCCCGCTCGCCAGATTTGGCGAGCGGATCGCGAGCGAAAATGAGAACGCCAGAGTAGCGAACGCTTTAGCGAGTCCGTTGGAGAAGATTTTTGGGAATATGCTGGCTATTTTGGCGATTTTGTAGGTATGGCAAGTGTGATTGGAGTTGGTCTAACATCTAATCTAATCTATGTACCTACTATTTTAATGGGGAGTTGAGATTTGTAACCAAACAAATCCTAACTTTTTAAACAAACAAATCCGTGTAATACACGTCCAAACTAAATTCAACAAATACATACATTTATATAAAAACAAATCTGTGCATATATAAAGGAGGTCTCAGGTTCGAGGCCAGCTTACACTGAAGATTTTAATTACTTTAAAAAAAATATTTAGTAAGACGTGCATCACACGTGTAAAATACTAGTAATCTCTAATATTATAATGGGAGAGTTGTCATTTGTAGACAACCAGTGATTTGTATTCATTCAACCTCAATTAAATTTACACCACACAATTAGAAACATGTGATTTGTATGCATTCAACCTCAATTAAATCTACACCACACAATTAGATTATATCTAACCCTAATCTAACTAAATCTCTCAATTAAATTTACATCACAGAATTAGATTAACCCTAACCTAACTAATTCTAAACCACACATCCTAATCTCACCCCAACCTAATTAAACTCCAATTAATTATTTAAATAAATAAATTACCCACCCTCCTCTCCATCTCTTCCGAAACTCCCTTTTTCTCCCCAAAAAAACTCAGATCGACTATATTTTTTGTAGGCGTGCATCGCATGTACATTATACTAGTAATACTTTAATGGAAGAGTTGAGGTTGTGTTGTAGACAAACAACTTAATTCGTTGATGTAGACAAACTAACTTACTTGCATTGTCCGTGCATAACTAATAAGGGTTTGGGATGAGAAAATGGAGGTCTCAAGTTCGAAGTCAGACTACGTCGTAGTCTTTACTATTAAAAAATATATTTATTAAGACGTGCATCGCACGTGCAAATTGCTAGTTGATTATAATGCGAGAGTTGGGATTGTATCATTTGTACACAAATTGTAGGCAAAGCAACTATCTAATCTCAACCACATCTTTTTAAGTGAGAGTGATATTAACCATCCATTTATAATTAATTAGTTAGTTGTCATAATGTTCTCAAACTTTAATTTTATTTAGGACATAATTATTTACAACATGATTATAAGGAGTGAAAATAAATTCATTTTCTTGTAGATCAATGATTCATTATATGTACTGGAATAAGAAAAAACAGCATGTTACTTTAATTTAAAAAATTATTATATATCTACTACGAAGAAACATCTTTGATATATAATACCCCGTCCGATCGTTTCAAATAAATTAAAAAAAGTTAATTACTTATTAACTATTAAACTATATTAATTAACTAAATTAAATAATATAAAACTAACTAAACCTAATTAATATACTAACTAAACCTATTAATATACTAACTAATCCTAAAACTAATCCTAAAAGATTCTTCACAGCATTAATTACCCACCATATTTAGTGGACGGGGTATCATACCCCGGACGGGGTATGTGTCCCCGTCCCACTTTTTTTTTTTTTTTTTTTTTTCCCGTATAAAAAAAAAAAAAAAAAGGAAAACAAATAAAAAAAAAGGGAGAGACGGGGTTTGATACCCCGTCCGGGGTATCATTCCCCGTCCGACCTTTTAGAAAAAAAAAAAATTAATAAAATCGGAGAGACGGTATATGATCGTCCGTCTGATACGATTAAAAAATTATTATATCCTTCGGACGGTATATGATTCCCCGTCTTCTATATTTGAGAATTCTTACTTTCGTTTCTCAAATTTGAGAAACAAATTTGAGACGAATGAGAAAAATGGCATATATAGAAAACGAGTGCAGCGCACCGTTTGCTATAATATGAAAAAATGGAAGAAATAGAAAACGACTGTGGATGCTCTAACTAATTAAAAAGCATCTTCGACTGTCAAGTGAGAAAAAGTATTGATGAGGATGTTTTAAACCATTTAGATTAACAGAATGGCTAATTAATTTAATTTTTTATTAATGCTTTGAGAATATATTTTCATTAATTGAATGTCATACGTACGTTATTTATACTGTCAATTTTTTATGTTGTACATCTTTATATAGAAGATGGTTCTTCAAATAATACGTAAATTATTTTGTTTCAAAGATATGTAGACACAACAATACACATCTAATATGAGTCCATTTTTTTATACTTGAATAATTTACAGTTTACAGTTCATATATATGATTTGAGTTCTCAGAGGTTTAAACTCATTCTCTTTTGTATATGCATGTTCATATACAGAGAACTAACATGTTTCTTAATTATTCTGATATTCCATTTCTATGGTTGTTAATTGTTTGCCATTTTAAACATGCATTCTATATATATTTATGTAGACAAATAGATATGATATATAACTATAATGTCCATAGAAGTCAAACTGTGCTATTAGGGTTAAACATTCCACATGCTTAACTGGTCCTACTTTCATATGCCATAAGACCATCCGCAGTTGTGAATGTCAAAAAATTGAATAAATACATATTTACATATAGCTTTCTTAGCTTTTGCTGCAGTGCGTACAATGCTATTTTATAGCAATTTAAGATAATAAAAAAAATAAGACGAACTTTGTAGTTGCGTTCCATGGTTTTTTAATTTTTTTTTCGAATTTTTTAATAATTAAAACTATTTTTTAGTTGAAAAAAAATAAAAATTAATGGCCCACCCCACTTGACGGATCTCAAGATCCATCCAAGGGGGGAGGCTTCTTTTTTGGGCTTTTTTTATTACGAAAAATTAATTTTTTGGGAGGGACGGACTTTGAAGTTGCGTCGGAGAATTAAAAAAATATTTTTTTTAGTGGAACGGAAGTTAAAGTTGCATTCTTTATAATACGCATTTCTCTTATATCTTCTCTCATTTATAGCAATATACTGTGGCATTTTTGTCAAAAAATGCATAAATAGCAAACGACTGCAGCTAGTCGTTTGCAATAAAATGCATTTAATGGATAAATAGTACACAACTGTGGATGCTCTAGCAAACTAAACCGTAAGTGACACCAAAAGACCATATATATTTCTATTGGATGAAGAAAATAGTAGTGAAATTGATAGTGGATAAAGCATTACTCATTTCTAATTGAAGTGTACTCTAAGGTCTAAACCCTAAGGCTACACAATCTAATTCAAATATACAAACGAATACACTTGGATTATATTATTAATTATATATATGAGATTTCCTGCATGACATAATATCACCATGCTGTACTAGGGTACAAATTAAACTGGCCATATATATTACACCAGAGTGGAACAGCTGCTATACAGAACAAGAACATCTGGCAATCACATGTATGCATATCCTCGTGCCATCACAGTTTGTTGATTCAATCTCTTATTTTATAAACACACATTAGCTAGGATATATAATGTTGGAATTGAGTATACATTCAAAACACTCATCTTGTTATCAATACTGTCTCATGGCCCAACGGTTAAAGTTTTGAGTTCACAAGAGGTTGGGGGTTCAATTCCTACATTCTACATAATATATATATATATATATATATATATATTTATATATATATGACCGGGCCGGGCCGGGCCTTAGGGGTTTAACGACAAAAAAACAGAAACTTTTTTTTGAACTTTCAGAATTCAAAACGTTTTTAATAAATATAGCTGTTTCACACTTAAATAGACTTTATGTTATAGCAGTTTCAAAAATTAAATGGTATTCATTATATAGCCGTTTTTTGGATTAATGCACACACATTATAGCCTCCTGGTTACAACCTATAAGAGGAGATTATCTTTGGGAAGTAAAAAGCTACAGAAAAACAGAAAAGAAAAAAAAAAATCTATCATTCAAAATTTTCTCAAAAAAATACATTTTCTGCGGTTTTTGCTGGTGCAAGTTGGTACGTGCTGCTATTGGAGCATTAGGCAGCACTGTAGATCAGAAGCTCGTTGTATTCCGGGAGAAGTGTTTGGTGATCAACGATTCATCTCCAGAATCGGCCAAATAGTTTCTTAAAGAAAGTGCAACCCACGCCTCGAGCTACTTCTCACTTTCTTTCTGTTGCAGATCAATTTCAGAAAGGTCACTTGGTACACTCAGGTCCAATTCTCCCAACATATAAGGTTCGAAGATGGTTAGATATATATATATATATATATATATATATATATATATATATATATATATATAACAACTTCACTCTTTAAGCCTATTAATGAGTTTTATACTTAAAATTTGTGACAAAGGTTCACGTACTGTTCTTGCTTAGATCGTTCATAAAGAAGATAAGACAAACAATTGGTAGCTTTTAAATGGGAAAGCTATATACATTGGTAGCATGTGTTTAGTTTTACCATTTTAAAGTTAGGATAAAGCTTGCTAAGTTAGGAACCGGTTGAAACGAAAAGAGTTGACATATCATGTGCAAATTGACTTCACACAAAAACAATGTTGACTTTATACAACTTCATCATTCAGTTATTATAGTAAAGATATGCAATATGGTCGATTAGCTTACCAATGGTGAAGGAACTGAACATCTTCTCGAGTGCTAGGTAGAGTTCTTGGTAACTACAGTACATCTTAAGGTCGACTTTACGCAGGTAAGGAGCACCATCCACGCTGACCTTTACGAACGCGGCAGCTGCCGGAATAGTATTAGCGGTCTTATTGTTACCCGGCTCCTCCTTCTTCCCCTTCCCAGATAGGATGGTCGTGATGTTCTTCCGGAATGATCGGACGGGTGGCCATCCTACCACTTGAGCCCTAATTATATCAACAGTTTCAATATTGTTATTATCATCAAATATCATTAAAATTGGAAATTAATTAAGTGCATGATAGCATTGTTTCAGTTATAATATTGTGGAATGTTTGAGTTATTTTAAATATCCTCTCTCTCTCTCTCTCTCTCTCTCTCTCTTCTCTCTCTCTCTCTCTCTATCTCTCTCTCTCTCTCTCTCTCTCTCTATATATATATATATATACATACATCAGTAATTTACACATGCGATGCATGTTTTGATTAAAAAAAATAGAGTTGAACGTGCGATACACATAAGTCGGTAGTAATCACACTTGTAATGAATGCCTTAAACTTTAAAAAAAATGGAGTTGAACGGGCTCTGCACGCAATTTTTTAAAATTTTTGAAGGAAAAACCTTAAATTGTACGTGCGGTGCATGTGTTACGAAATTGATTTGGAGTTGCACGTGCGACGTACGTATTTGCATTGTGACAAAAAAATTTTAAATTTTTTTGTTTGGTGAAGGAAAAAACTTTAATTTACACGCACGATGCACGTGTTAGTCAATAGAGTTAGAGTTACACGTGCAACGTATGTGTTTCGTTTGTGACAAAAAAAATATTAAAAAATTGTTTGTTTGGTTACAAACTCAAACTGACAAAGACATTGCACGTTACTAATTTATGTGCAATACACGTATAACTCAAACTCTCTCATTATACTCTTTATATTAATTTAAAAATATATGTATTTACTAACACGTGCTATGTTATATTACTTTAAAAACTATATATTGATTAAAACGTGCATCGCACGTGTTAAATACTAGTATATATATATTATATATATAATGGGAGAGTTGGAGTTGTAATTTGTCAACATATAAATCCGTACATTATACGTGCAACTTAAACTCTCTCATTAATTACAACAAAAACTAACAAACAAACAATATTTCACCTATTTAAAATGTGCAACACACGTGCAATATAAATTTTCAATATTTTTTAATACCAAACATATACATATGTTACACGTACAACTCAAATTATACTTGTAAACAAATGCATTGCAAGTACAAATCGTAGTTTTTTCTTCAAAATATTTTTTTTTAATTATGTGCAATGCACGTCCAACTCCAAAACTATTTCTTAAGATATATATTGCACATAAAAATCCTTCGACTCTTATTAAAATGCGCACTTCAGTGTAATACAAGGGGCTGGATGGATGTGGCATGTGACAGATTTTTCCTTCTCTTCTTTGAAACTTGGCTAAAAGAATTTTTTTTTCTGGATATGGTAGTTAAGCAGCCCTATTATATTTATACAAGTCCATGTGCTTAAATTAGTAGTGTAACCCTAGTGCACTTTTTTCTTGAATATATATATATATATATATATATATATATATATATATATATATATATATATATATATATGGTAGTTAGGGCCGACACTGAGTTCCTGGGGACCCAAGGCGAAAAGCTCAAATAATTATTTTGGAGGGGCCCTAATGACAATATAATTTTTTTACGCGCAAAATACGTGTCTATATTTACATGGGGATACAAATTTGGGATCCCTAAAATTGTAAAAAATCCGAAGGCCTGAGGCAGCCGCCTCACCTGCCTCAAGGTGGGGGCCGGCCCTGATGGCAGTTTAAAAAATAAATAAATATAAATTTATCATATTTATGGATAATTTATAGAATGGAAAAATAAAGAAAAACCATAGCTTTTTTTCAATGTAATTTCACATTTCTTCTTCTTTCTAACTAATGATTAGCTTGGGTATCTTCATTTTTATCTCAAAAATATTAATTTGACAGCTATATATACTTATCTAAATTATGACCTGCATGGTAAAAAATGAAGTTATTTAATTATGCATGAAAAAATATATATAATTATTCACAATTTGGATAAGAGAGAGAGAGAAGCAAAGATCAAAGGTGTTATCAAGGGCCTCTCTAAGTTGACAAAAATTCATGAAAAAAGGAAACGTAAATCCTTATATTTTTTTGATTATCAACCTTTGTATATGTTTCACACTTTCACTAAATCAAAACCTAATTGAGTAATCCTATACAATAATACATCATAAGCAGAACAAGAAACATAAGAAATATAGCAGAGGATGAGTTAGTTAATTACTTGGGAGCCGGGGGCTTTTCTGGGTCGTTATAAGTGGTAACGATGCTCTTGTGGCTAGCTGTCCTCTTCATCCCTTCTCCTCTACCTCCATCACCACCGCTCGCCACCACTTCAGAATCCACATTAGTCTCCAACTTCAGCTTCAAATCAATCGTCTCCGAAAAACCTCTCTTCCCGGTACTCATTTTTGCCACTTCTCCCTCGCCACCAGGCAACCCTAGCCGGAGCTCCGTCGCCTCCAACCCCATCTCCGTGCTTGCCATCGCTTGTTCGTCTCGCAACAAAACTCTTAAAAGTATTAGAAGCCCTTAAAGTCTTAACAATCTCAATGAGTTTTCTCTTTTTGCTGTTATTGCTTGAAGAAATGAAGCTGTAGCTTTGTCTAGAGGGAAGTTTCTTTAGTTCAGTTTGGTAGGGAGTTTAGTAGTTTACCAATGAGGGGAATAGGGAACAAAAGAAGACCAATGAGGATGAAGCACGTGTCTACATGTGGTTAGCTGAATTTGCCGCGAGCGCACTTTTTTCCAAAATGACCCAATTTTTTAAAGTATTTATCAAACTGACCCACTTTCGAAGGTATTTATCAAAATGACCCTAAAATACTATCGCTGTTTGAGATAGCAAGTGTAGGCTTCGGTATTTTTCCTCAATTTGGAAAAATCTTGTAGAGTGAAAAGATCTCAAACTACACACATTGTCTACAACAGCAAGCGTGGTTGTACTAAACTCACTATTGAAGACAGTGAGTGTCATTTGGATTTTTTTAAAATATATATTTAAATCGCACTCTCAACTCTCACTTTCTCTTTCTCCTTCATCTCTTCAAAGTCTCTGGAAAAATAAAAAAACATAAACTCACTATCTCATATAGCAAGCGTCATTATACTACACTTACTATCTCAGAAAGCGACTGTGTGTGTAGAGATTTTTACAGAGACTTTGAAGTCTCTAGAAAAATAAAACATACATTCGCTATCTCAGATAGAAAGCGTAATTATACCACATTCGATATCTGATATAGCTGTGTAGAGATTTTTATACAGACTTTGAAGTCTGGAAATTTTAATAATATTAAACTCGCTATCTGAGATAACAGCCCTATTTGATAGCAAATGTAGTTATGACATTTTCAAGTGCAACCTGTAGCAACAAATTTTTCTATATATATATATATATATCTTAGCGTAAATTTTTAAAAACCCCACTGAACTTTGGGTCATTTCAAAAAAAATGCAATAAGTTATTTTTACAAAAAAAAAACCACATAAAACTATAGTTTTAAAAAAACCCCATGTAACGGAGTTAGGGTTATAGGGTTAGTTTAGGAGGGTTTATTTAAAAACATATGATTAATTAAGTGATGTCTTTTTAAACACAAATGAAAGATGAAAGTGATTTTTTTAAATTTAGCCAAACGGAAACCTAACACAGTTAAACTGAGTTTTTTAAAAATATATAGTTTTGTGTGATTTTTTTAAATAAAAAAAACTTAGTGCAATTTTTTTTGTAATGGCCCAAAGTTCAGTGGGGTTTTTTCAAATTTAGCCTATATCATATATGGGTTCAAACTAGATTTTCACCACAATTCAAACACTCTTTGTGATCATCTCACTATCATTAACCAAATTAGAAACTCGACTAAACATAAAGGAGAGAGGAAGAGACATCGAGGTTAACTTTATAAAAAATTCAACTACACTCACTGTTTGAGACAGCGAGTCTTACTTTGATATTTTTTTCTTCAATTTATTTCTCCAAGTGATGGAGAAACCCCTTAGTTTACACTCGCTATCTCAAGCAGTGATAGTATTTTCACCAATCTCATTATTGAGATAGCAAGTGTGTCATTTTGGTAATTACTTTCGAAAGTGGATCCCTTGGGTAAATACTTTTAAAAATGGGTCGTTTTGGACAAAAATCTGAGTTTGCCGAGCTTTATCGACTTGACGCGTGATGACGTCACTGAGTACGTGTGTGGTTTTAAATGTTACTGTAATTAAGAGGAGGGGGACCTAAAAAAGCTAATTTCTGGACATATTGGCTTTACATCTACATGACTAATTGTGATGAGAGCTTTGTTAGCCTATATATCTCCATCTAATTAAAACTTCAGTATTTTATACCAGGACATTTGAGCTGGCCTGACAGTGCTACTTTCAGATTTGTTTTAATTAATACCAAATTATAAAAATAGACAATCAAAAAATAAAAACCGATTCAATTGAACGAGATCTCTTTTTTAAGTCGATAATGAACACGAACAGAGAACTAATAACATTACTAGCTTAAATACAAGAGAGTCTCAAGAATACATGGTATCTACCAAATTACAAGTCATTTGATAAATTTTAATATATGAAAAAAGCAAAAAAAAAAAAAAAAAAACCGAACACAACATATTATAAAAGTAGTACGAAAACATCTAACATTTTAGCTTTTTATCTCATTAATAAAATAAGATGAATATATTTTTACTAACACAAACATGTTATTTTATACCTTTTGATTATAACTAATTTTTTCATATCTATTGTATGCAATGCTAAATGTGCTTTCTGGTTTATTGTAGGTAGAGTCGCATTACAGGTGCAACCCTAAAACTACTTGCAGCTTTAAGATGTAAGATTTTATATAGCTACAAGAATAACATTTTTCACTTATAACTTGGATGCAACTACGTACAACAAATCCTGCAATTTCAATTGCAACAGCAATTCAACTTTGCTTGCAATGAACCAATAATCTATCTATGCCCAGCAAACTAGGGGCGTGGGACCTGAATGTCTGAAGTAGGCCGTGGGTCCCACCGGGTGGGGACAGGGTAAGCGGGTAGAACATGGGGATGGGTGGGTGGAGGTGGGCGGTGGGGGACCAAGTGTCCATGTGAAGCTGCCCATTTATATACATATATATATATACACACACACACATAGAGAGAGACAGAAAAGTGAGCCTCATATTTGTATGAGGAAATTTTCCTCATACAAAGTGATTATACTCACTTGGTGGGGTCCTCATGGAAGATCCACTCCGTCCATCATATTTATCATGCCAATGGATATATATTTAGAAAAAATCAAGTGGTTTGGAGGTAGTTTACTCATGCATCATGTGATCCAATTTGTGGAACAATTTGTAATGCTGTTGAAATCGTTCATTTTTCAATCACATGATACATGGGTAAACGACCTCCAACCACTATACTTGATTTTTTCTAAATGGAGTAGAAATTTCAGCCATACAATTTTGCGATGATGTAAATCATGGGTAAATGAACTTCAAATTACTTGATTTCTTTATGTTATGCTATCTAAGGTGTGTAGAGCGAGATGGCCGGTTTGAATTTTTCATGAGAGGTCTACTCCGTGAGTTCTCACGGAGTTCTCACCAAAATTAGTTCTCAACCGAAGGGCTCCCTATATATATATTCTATTATAAAACCAAGAATAAGAAAAAAAAATATGCGCAGACCCAATCCTAACCCTTCGTTCATTTTGTCGATCAAAGGCTATTATTAATTTGTGTTCGTTTATTAAGTTTTTATATCTAAAAACTAAATATATATCTAAAACCCCCGTCATCTCCATCTATTCTTTCCCGATCTCTCCCCCACTACAAGGAAATTGACATATAGTGACAGCAAAAATCCGTGGGTAAAAGGCGAAAAACCGTAGGTATAGCCCGTAAAACCTATACCAACGGACATATTTTTTCGTCGTTTTTAATTAGCTATATCCACGACAAAATGCCGTCACTATAGCCTATAGCGACGGTTTTTTTTACCCGTTGGACAAAACCTCGATGTTATACCCACGGTTTCATATCCGTTGGTATAGATTTTAAGGACACCACTTGCTTTCCTATACCCACGGCTGAAACTCCATTGCTATAGGTTTTAGTGATGGTTTTCGCATCCAAATATTTAAATATATATCCATCGATCTATACAAAAAATTTTCTTATTAATTACGCGTGTGATAATTTAATATTTTCTTTTATAATATTAATCCATTAAGAACCTTAAAAATTCTCTATTTTAAGGTTAGTTTTACATCATTTCAGGTTAACAGAGAGATTGGTATAGACATTGGCAGTTAGGCAGTATACATCGGATAGACATTTTAACAGCAACTCTCTCCAAGCACAACATAAACAGCGGTTCTGATGTTACAAATTTACAATAGCAGAAACCAGCAAAAGACATACAGCCATTTCCTGAGAATCAAAGGTATCACACCCTATATTTTTGTGATCAAGGAAACATCAAATTTTTATATACATGCAAGGCCATAAAGTATCACCGCAGTAGCTGTGAAATATTAAAGGATAATGATTAAAGATTTTAACCACTAGAAAACATTATACCCTTTTAACTTGACTCAAATTAGGGAAGAACATTTCTTGTTAACCCCAAAATGGAAGTGTCTGCCAAGCGAAACATGCTTTATAATATTGAATAAAACTTTTAGATTAACTCTAAGAACAATGCTTCTTGCTTGCTGGTAAGCCCCAATTCAGTCAGAGATAATGTGGTTTCTCCATCACTGAAGGCTCTCCTGGGATATGGCCTCACCTGTCAGATCAAGAACAACGCAGGAATGTGAGAGCAAGCAGTGCTAATTACTTATAAGAATGTGCATCATGACAAACGACGGGGTACAACTACCTCCATCGCCTATCTCTGGCAATACAAAAAATAATTATATAAAACATTTTTAATGTGAACGAGTTTGAAAGTCACTAGTTGCTAGAATAATGTCGTCAGACATCCACAACCCTTTATGAAATAAAAATAAGATGCAATCAGCATCTAGAGCAATAATAATTTGTATACATAACAATCACAAGGAATGACCTGAGAAACATAGGTGGTAAAGATGGTGAACATGTGTTAGTGTTACCGTGATCCCCATCTTGTTTTTAACATCGTCTATGTTGTGTATTCCATATAAAGAAAGCCGCTTCAAACTCAAGGACTTGTACATTAGGATATAATGGATTTGCAGCAAGATTTGGCCAATTCATGGGATACTATGAAGGCCTACAACTAACAAAGCTTTTCAGACCTAGCTGTTTTAAGAACCTAGTACATTCCTCACACTCTAGATTTAACTTTAGAAAGAAAAAAGAAGGCATTAAAAAAGCATGTAGGATGTTTTGAGAGCCCTTCACAAACAAAACAAAGCAAAAAGATCCAACTTTGGTCATCAAAAAATAGTCAAAAAGAGAACAGTGTACTTTAGATCTGATTGATAGGAACCAGTCTACTAGTACGTGGCAAGAATTGAAGAAACTAATGCATTGCCAACGAAAGAGATACACTTTGTAATCCTATTCTAGCCAACGAAAAAGAAATATGGTTTCAGATACACTAATGCATTGCCAACGAAAGAGATACACTTTGTAATGGATGAAATATTTTTATACAGGATATATTATGATTAATGATAAGCAGAAAAATATATTAAAGGAATTTCTTGACACACCTGAAACTGATGTACAGGTAAAGCATCATAAAATTCATGAGCAATGATGATGGTGGGTGCTGCAAGAGAAAAAAACAGATAAGATCTAGCTGATTAATTGTTAGAGTGAAATCAAAAGAATAAGCACAAAATAGACAGAATCATATAAGTTGGTCAACCTAGAAAATATATTTCTAAACCATATTTCACTGACCTGGTAGACTTAAGACAAAAACTAGTATCATGAATACTATAATCTACATTAAAAGGGACCGGGAATATGTGTCCATCTACATATG
The DNA here is from genome assembly GCA_017893485.1 of Hemerocallis citrina. Taxonomy (NCBI): domain Eukaryota; kingdom Viridiplantae; phylum Streptophyta; class Magnoliopsida; order Asparagales; family Asphodelaceae; genus Hemerocallis; species Hemerocallis citrina. The sequence goes on along the minus strand of CM030362.1, from coordinate 52,849,794 downwards.
TGACATAAAATCAACTTCCATATACTGAAGCATGTTTTCATTTTTTTCAAACACAACAACAATAAAACTGTAATTCGAAATCTTTGGGGTGGCCAGAAGTGTCCACTTTACTTCGTGAAGACCTTAATCAAATTATCACATACACTAGTCCTTAATCAACTCAATCAAAGTCCATTTGCTCCATAACTATAACCGTATTACTCATCCTAACTAAAAATTGACACTACTATCGGCCTTCATTGCACATCCAAAACCATCACAATCAGTTCTCCCTCATTATTACCAATTAGAGTAAGCTCAATTTTCTAATGAGTGAAAAGAGTAAAACAGTACAAACCGAAAACCAATTTAACAACATATCAGATAGAAACTCAATTAAGAATAATGGCAAAATCATGGTTTTCCGACCTTAAAACTCTGGCACAAGTTTCGGATACTGGTGGGACAATAATTTTTGCACTTATAATAATTTTATGGATAATTCTATTGCACAAGTTTCAGATACTGGTGGGACAATCTTTCTTTAAAAAGTTGAGTCAGTTAAACTTACGCTAAATCTGCATTTGTCTCAGATTTATTCACAGCTTTTCCTTCAGCATGTTCAAGGCAAGAGTAGTGCATTATCATTTCTTCCAAAGTATGTTTGGTGCTTTTGATATCATTGTCCCACAAGATGCACTGTGAAACAAAAAACTTCAAGTGAATTGATCGACAATTTAACAAAGATAACTGAAAAGTCCAGAATAAGTAATTTAAGAGCAAACTTCTATAGTGTTAGCAAGTTGCAGATTTATACAATTAGATTCAACAAATAATTGAAAATTAAATAGAATACTCACCATCAGAGACAGATTGCTCCTCTCTTTAACTTACTCCAGAGGCAATGCTAACTGCAATTTACCGTGTGAAACATACACCTGCAATTGGAAGCTTATGATCAGTTTAAATGCAAAAGGCTCTATATGAACTTCATGAAATAATCATGTATATAACTTACGATATGTGTTGGCCAATTATCAAGGCCATCAAAGATATGTGTTGCACAAATGATCGTTGCACCACGTTCTTCACATTCCTTCTTCAAATAGTTCAAAAGGTTTGCCCTTGCGAGCACATCCAAGTCAACTGTAATCTCATAAAGGAGGAGAACCTAAAGAATACAAATGACTTATTATTTGATATATACTCAGTTAGTGGGTGAGTTTTGAAGATAATAAAGGGCGAGTCACTACTACGAACAAGAAAGCTGACACACCTTAAAAGGTCTAAGAAGACCCATACAGATCTGAACTCTTCTTTTTTGACCATCTGATGATTTGTGCATTCTCCATGACAGGTCTATGTCTAAGACCTGAGGCAAAAACAACATATGCAATCCATTTGAATATTAAAACTGAATCACAAAGAAAATCTATGAAAACATTCACTAACTGGAAGAGAGGAAACACGTGCCTTGATCAATTCCTCCCACCTTTAAGGATCAATTCCAGTAACCCCATATATCATCTTCACTACTGAAATGTCCATCTGTATTGAAACCTCTAAGATGATCCATACCATCAGGGCGGTGATCTTCTTGATCGGTGCGACGATCGATGAATGACTTTTAAAGCGCCATCTTCTTGATCAGTGCGGCCATCTTCTTGATCTGTACCATCAGGGTACCATCAGGAAACCCTAGATCTAAGAAGAAGAACTACCATCAGGGCGGCAATCAGCAGCGGGACGAAGGGCGACGACAACGGGAAGAGGGGGACGCGACTGGGAGGAGGAGGATTTAGAAATTGGGTTTGGGGAGAGAGGGATTCGGGTGTGAGAGATAGAGATGAGAGAGAGAGAGGGAGAGATGGGTGTGAGCATGAGAGATACTGTATAAATTGGGGGTATTTGGGATTTGGGGGGAAAATGAAAAAGTTGGGGGGAAAATAAATGTTTTATCCCGTTAGTAAAACTTATAGTTACGGATTAAAAACTCTAAAGCTATAGGATACCTATACCCATAGTTTACTATATGTCTGTAGGTATACAATGTCTGTACCCACGATTTTAGTGATCCGTCACTATAGGTGTCCGTTGGTATATGGCAAATTTCTTGTAGTGCCCCCAAAATCCCGATCACTCTAAATATCTCAAAACCCAAATTGTAACCCTAATCCCACTCCCAATCCCGACGCCCCTACCCAATCCGAAACCCCCAAACAAGAAAAAAGATAAGAGGAGAAGAAAATGAAGAAGTAGAAGAAGAAGAGCTCACAAACTGAAAGAAGAGAAAAAGTGCAATGGCGTCGCTTTCTCCTTCAATCCATTCATCGTAGTAAGCTTCCTTCAATTCCTCCATTTCTTCGTTCGTACTACATATGTATTCCTCATACTTAGCACATTGTACAAACCTGTTTAATTTGATGGGGAATTTCGGGATTCTTTGAGGTTCATATGAGCTTTCTTAAATGGGTTATGTTGAAATTCAGTAGTTTGATGACCCTTTTGTTGTTCGAGGATTAGAGTCTCATTTCTGATGTTGGGTTTGTTGCAAAATTCGATCTTTTTGAAGAATTTGACAGTTCCTGTTGAATTCTGTTAGGGTTTGTATGAGGATGGTACAGTTTTTTTCTGAATTGTGTTTGTAGCTAAATAGCCCAAAATTTTAGAATCAAGTAGTGAATTCATGGATTAGTGAAATTAGAAAAGGAAAGAAAATGGTTGAGTTTATGGAGTGCTTGAAAATACATTAGCAAAGTGTGGTTCTTTTGTACATTGCTGGATTTCGGATTGGATCGTTAGTAAGTAATAGTAACTTGTATTTCAACTATGAGCCATAAACCAAGCTAAAAGTCATATGGGATGCATTTGCATTCTTGGTTAACAAGTAAGAAAGGGTTGAGATTGGGTCGAAGATTGGTAGGAAAATTTTACCGTCTTGTTTGTGGACTGGGTGTATCCTTAGTTGACCCCATTTCTTTGGGAAGAGTACATGTGAAGGCGGAAATAGATTAGGGGTGTTGTTAGATAATGAGGGTGTTTTTGAAACCACAGAGTAGATTAAATTATAAGAGGACTTAGAAAGGAGGATAATGATCTGCAAAGGGTTCAGTTGACATTAGCTTGAAAATGGTTGTGAAATTTTGTCATCTCGTTTATGGATTGTTGTTTTAGTTGTTGCCCAGTTTTAGTGGAAAAAGTAATTGATGGAGATGGTGATAGATTGGGATGGGTTTTAAGACAATGAGGGTGCATTTGAAACCATGGCAAGATAAGGATTCTGAAAGGATGAGTTAAAGAAACTGGTTTTTTAACTATAGTTTTCTCTATTTCTATCTTTTTCCAATTTCACTGCAAAATTATCACATGTATGATGTAACTTGACATGATGACCAATTATTTAAGAATAAAGTATTTTCAGATTCTGGTTGATTTTTATTTTTTGGGTAACATTAGAATGATTCTTTTAGCTGAAATATTTTGTAATATTTTGTATATATGGTTGGTTTGAGTTGTTCCTGAAGCAATCCTTTCCTTTCAATATTTCAGCAATTTGAAGTCAGCGTTTTTAGGTGAAAGATCGATATTCTATATACAAACAGTCCTGTTATTAAAATCGGGAATAGAAAGCCAATCCAGTGCAAGGAATCTAGAATTGGGAAGAGGCCAATAGAAGTTCCTTCAAATGTGAACATTACATTGCAAGGGCAGGATTTGAAAGTTTAAGGCCCATTAGGGGAACTTTCACGGACATACCCACGAGAAGTAAAACTTGAGTGAGAAGAATCTGGAATCTTGAAGGTATCAAAAGCTATGGATACTAGAAGAGCTAATCAGATGCATGGTCTCTTCAGGTGAGCAAACTCTTTATCTTTATACTTTTGTTATGATCCAAATTTAGTCCCACATCGGTTATATGGGAAATCAATATTGGGTAGTTATAAACTTGGGCTCCCTCCCTTTAACAACTAGCTATTAAGGGTGAGTTCTCCTAGGTCCCTAACAATTGGTATCAGAGCCAACCCCATGCTTCTTAATTCACTCTAGAGGCTGGATTAAAATTACTGGTAGACCCGGGTTGGACCAGTGTCGCTAGAGTGAAAGCCGCCGAGAGTCGGAAAGGGCTACCTAGAGGCTGGATTAAAATTACTGGTAGGTCCGGGTCGGGCCAGTGTCGCTAGAGTGAATACCGCCGAGGACGGCGGGTTACGGAAGCGTGGTGGAATGTTATGATCCAAATTTAGTCCCACATCGGTTATATGGGGAATCAATGTTGGATAGTTATAAACTTGGGCTCCCTCCCTTTAACAGCTAGCTTTTAAGGGTGAGTTCTCCCAGGTCCCTAACAACTTTCCATGCACGGTTTAAACTACTTCTATAGTACTTGAGTCTGGAAAGCACTTCTGTAATACTTGTCTATAATAGTTTTTGACAAGTATACATTTTCAAATGTGTCCCTGTGAATGCCACATTTCTTGTGTATGTATTTCTTAATTAATGTAGTAGTCTCTTTAGACCAAAAGTAAAGGCACAAAAGAAAGGAAATTATATCTAAGATAATTTGTTGATGCATAAGAAAAGAAGCTGAAAGGAATGAGAAGTAATTCTCTAAAGTTCCATTTTCACTACTACCTCATTTTTTGTTGCACTTGTTTTGTTCAAACTCTCCACCTAAGCACTGGTAAACTTGACTCGTGTGCTAAATGTGTTTTTTTGGATATACGCATTTTTCGAAAAATTATCATTACTATTGTCCTTCACAAAAAAATATTTTCCTCGGTGGATGTTTCTTTTTTTGAACAAACTCCTACCAAAACTCCCGATTTACCAAAAGCTGTTGTAGAGTCCTGATTTTCCACCACCACCACTGCCGCCGCCGCCACCACGAACACCACCACCGCCACTTCGGGTTTATGTAAGGAAACGAAAGATTCGTTTGGACTCGATCATCCAAGATGTGCCCGTAGTTGTTCAACTGGTGTCAACCGCTTCTATCGGTAATATCCTTAATACAAATGATTTTTCCTTATTGGTCAACGTAAGGCTCAACATTCTTGTGCTCATTATCCTATTGTCAAGTTTGTTTCTTTTTATAAACTGAACAGATTGTTTTGAGTATTTACCTATTCTTTGGATTATATCTATTCCTAAAAATCTTCAGAAATGCACTCAAGCACCCCGGTTGGACAACAATCATGGCAGAATGATACTTGGCAGTTGGTTCGCCTCTCTGTAGGTGGTAAGATAGTTTGTTGTAACTTGTAAGTGGGTATTCACAGTCAAAATAATCTTGATGGCATAGTTAAATGATTCAAAGATCGCCTTGTCGCCAAAGAATATACACAGGAATTTAGGGTCGGCTATGCAGACTTTTTGTCCAGTTGCGAAACTCACATTTGTTCAGGATCTTATCTATCTGCATCAAATTGCTATTGGCTCAATTCGCTTGATGTCTATAATGCATTTTTACATGGAGACTTGAAAGAGGTGGTGTATATGCAGCAACCTCCTGATTTTTAGCGACAAGAAGATAATCTTGTATGTTCGCGCAAAAAGCCTTTTTATGATCTCAAATAGTCTCTTCGAGCTGGATTTGAAAAGTTCGGTAAAGTTGTGTGCTCTTATGGATTCTCTAGAAGTAAGACATATCATTCTCTCTTCACAAAGAAAGGAAGCAAAGAAGGAAAGGCATTGTTATTATATTAGTCTATATTGATGATATCATTATCACAGGCAGTGACTCGCTAGTCGCTAGGTATTGCAGACATCAAGCAGTAATTAGCAGAAATCTTTCAAACAAAGGATTTGGTTCACTCCGATACTTTCTTGGTATTGAGGTTGCACGCACGAAGGATGATCTTTCTTTCAAAAAAAGAATGAGAGAAGTATGTTTCAAGCTAGTTATTGCATACATCAAGTAGCAATTAGCACAAATCTTTCAAGCAAAGAAAGTTTGTTTTTGATATTTTTACCGAGACAAGAATTTTGGGATGTCGCCTCAGTGACACACCTATGGATCTTAATATTATGTTGTCCTTCTCTAATGATGCATTGTTTTCTAATCTAAGACGATATTGCAAGTTGATTGTCAACCAGTTTATGCATGCACCGACCAGCACTTATTGGAAAACAATGGTTCACATTCTTCGCTATCTTAAGAAAGTCCCAGGACAAGAACTTCTTTCAAGCCTGGTGATTCTCTTTCTTTATGAGGTATTCTGATGATGTCTGGGCAGGATCAGTTGCAGAATTGACTTTATTTGATAAGAAAGCAAGGTGCATCATTGGTTATTCCGCAAAAGACCTGGAAGATATTAAGAATAAGGTATAATATGTTATTCTCATAGTGTTACAATTAATTAAGAGCTAATTTCATAATTCTATATATGCAGGAAAAAATGTTGAAGAATTTGATAGACGGACCAAGAAATGCATTGGAGATGTGTATACGTTTTTTTATCAAAGCACAAGATGTCCAATATGGAAGAACAACTACAAGAATATTGACATGATGCAAAATTAAAAAGGATGAACAAGAAATTACAAGCAATTTTAACCTCAAGAAAATTAAAGTCGAAAGTGATGATTGATCTTCTGAAAAATACGATGATATCAGTTTAGGATTTACTAATTTGTTTTTTTTTACTAACCTTTTTTAATATCAGTTTTAAGTTTAAGAAAGTTAAAGTCGAAAATGATGATATATCTTATGAAAAATACATTGATTATACTTGCTTCAAATCTGATTTCGATGAGCTTGTTGTCGTTGGAGTAATTTTGAAATTCATGGTTTGCTTTTTAATATGATTGACTTTGTCGAATTTGTACTTTGAAGAATATGGGTATGCTAAATAAAAGTATGTTTAGAAAAAAATTTCACCATTTATGTGCACCAAGTCACGTGCACTTGGTGCACGGTACATTCCAAACTAGTATATATATATATATATATATATATTGTTATAAAATAATGTAAACAATCAACAAAGGAAATAGAGACAAGAGGGAAGAAGATTATTCTCATTCATAATATTTTCATCTCATTACAAATGATTCACCCAATGGCCTATTTATAGGCTTACAAAGAATATAAAGAGACAATTACATAATTATTACATAGATCTAAATATGAATGAATGCAATGTGGTGGTGGAGAATGTGGAAAGAGTGGGGGAAAGTTCAATAGACAATTCACACTTAATATATTTATAACACTCCCCCTTGAATGTCTATTGAATGTAAATAAGAATATGCCTCGTTAAAATCTTACTAGGTAAAACCCAAATGGGAAAAACCCTAGTGAAGGAAAAAGAGTACATAATCTTTAACAATGATATGCAATGAAGATGCTACCTCGTTAAAAACCTTACCAAGAAAACCCAGTGGGACAAAACTTGGTGAAGGGAAAAAGAGTGCAGCGCATATCATCTCTCCCCCTGACGAGATCATCCGATTAGGACTTTCAAAAGTCATATCTCGAATCTCGATCAATTCTACCATCCCTTTCAAAAGTTGAGGTGATAGAGTCATAGCGATCAAACAAACACATCTATGCCTTGCCTCGCATGGAGCCAATATCTCTTGATTGATATCTGGCTTTATAATGATATGATAAATACTCAGTCCAATGACTTCGAGTTGGTGAGGACTTCATCTTACTAGTAAACCAACTTTCAAATGTTTAATTTGAAAAACCTGAAAACAAAAATGATGACAAAACAAGAAATTTGCTTATCCAAGGTCTTTTCGTCTTAAGATATTTCTTTAAACATTGCACGGCTTGTACAACTCTTCAGGAGTTCCAACAGACTTCGACCTTGAATATTTAATAAATATATGTGAGCTTATATGACCATTATTATCGAAAACTCACTAAGATGGTTATATCACATTTGTTCCGATTGTTTTAATCCATACAAAGCTTTGTTTAACTTAACTGAGTAAATTTTCCCGGGAATTATCATTATGTGCTTCTGGCACTTTTAAATCCTTTAGGGATTTTCATATATATATATATATCATGGTCTAACGAACCATACAAATAGGTCGTGACCACATCAATGAGGCGCATTTCAAGTCTTTCATGCACTGCCAGACATATCAAATATCGAAATGTTATTGCATCCACCACAGGAGAATATGTCTTTTCATAATCAACACCAGGTATCTGGGTAAAATATTGTGCGACAAGTCGTGCTTTATATCTAGTAATCTTATTTCTTTTTCGTACAAAATACCCATTTATAGCTTACTGGTTTGATCTCTTTTGGTGTTCGAACTACAGGTCCAAAGACTCCTCGTTTTTCAAACGAGTCTAATTCAGACTTAATTGCCTCTTTCCATTTTGGCCAATCATTTCTATTTCTACATTCTTCCACAGAGGTAGGTTCATGATCCTCGTTTTCATTTATGATATCGCGCGCTATATTATATACAAAAATATTGTCGACAATTATATTATTCCGGTCCCATCTTATTCCCATAATGACATAGTTAATCGAGATCTCTTCATTTTCATTAATTTCAGGTACCTGATTCTCTTCATTATTAACTATGTCAATGGTCTCTTCTGGAAAGACATCCTCGATTTGACAATCATGGTTATTTGCTCCTTTTCTTTTTCGAGGATGTTTATCTTTGGAACCAAGTGGTCTACCACGCTTCAGGCGTGCCTTAGACTCACTAGCAATTATAGGTTGTCCTTCAGGGACATCAATTTTGACAGGAGCATTTACAACTGGAATATGAGATTTTGTTACTCTTTTGTGGTCAGTAAATGCGTCTGGCAGTTGATTTGCAATACCTTGCAAATGAATTATCTTTTGAATTTCTAATTCACTTTCTTTTGTTCGAGGATCTAAACTTTTCGATGATAATTCATTCCATGAAATCTCTTTTTCCAACTATTTATTATCTCCCCCTAATGTTGGGAATAGTGATTCATTAAAGTGACAATCTGCAAACCTAGCAGTAAACAAATCTCCAGTCGTCGCTTCAATATACTTGATTATAGATGGAGATTCATACCCAACACATATTTCCGTCCTCCTTTGAGGTCCCATTTTTTGTGCGTTGTGGTGGATTAATTGGGACATATACCACACATCCGAAAATTCGTAAATGGGAAATATTTGGTTCCTGACCATGAACCAATTGTAAGGGAGAATTATCATTATAACTGGTTGTCCGGATGCGTATAAGTTGTGCTGCATGTAAAACAGCATGTCCCCAGGCCCAAACGGAGAGATTAGATTTCATAATCATAGCTCTCACAATTCAATGTATTCGTATTTGAAAAATCTTCTGGTTTTTCAATGGACTGCCACATGAATTCTCAATTATTTTCGCATCAGTAATGAATCAGGATGGTCTAACCGGTCATGCCAAACCTTAACCATCTTTGTAAACTTATGGTTTACAATATCAGTAAATTTCGGGTTTACTGTGATATGATTCAACCATTCATATATATGTATAATTCAATCCAGATCACAAAGTGGAGTAAACTTTGCAACACACAACTTTTGATTGTCATACTTAAGGTAACGCATATACCTTGTTCATTCGTAGTCTTATATCTGAACTAATTTATCGGGACTTTAGAGAAAATGGTGTATTTTTGAATTCTGAATTTTGTGCCCTCAGACATCATAGAATTAGCTTTTCAGGAGCTTATGAAATTTAACTCTTATAATTTCACACAACCATATAAATTTATATAATATTGGTATGTGCTTCATCATATCTCAAATGTGAGAATATGTATTATAGAGTGTGTGTGGTAATAATGTCTTCAAGACATTTGTCCCAACTTGATGTAACCCACAAGAACATCAAAACCACACCCACAAGAACCTTTCAAAACATAAAGTATTCATAATCTAGATAAAGAAGAAAAAATGGACTATTATCATTCAAAACATACAATATGAATGAGCAACTATGTGGTATGAACTGAGAAAGAGTATTATCAATCAAAACATATGAAATGAATGATATCAGTTACCTCATTCTCACCAGATGAACCGCAGAATTAAACAAGGTAATTAAATCATGAAATAAATAGATTGAACATTTATGATTTAGTACTCATGTAACCAATATTCAGTGAGGTCTTAAATTCCTGAAATATACATGAAATTTGGTAAAAGTATGCTTCAATTACTTCCAAGAATAAATCTCTTATTTAACATCTTCTCTCTGACTGATTCCTACTAGAAGATACATGATGCATGCGGTTAATAATGCAACTTTAGATCCGTCCTTTACAACATTCGAAAGCATGAGTTAATAAAGGAATTTATAGATCTTTTGATAAGCCAAGATGCATACATGTAAATGCACAAGATGAAAGATAAGTGAAGTATGGTTGTACATCTAATATATGAGTAACAAAAATAAAATGCACAAGCAGACAAAAGTAGTTGGAAAATAAATTCAGAACACATAATATATATAACATGTTCTTAATGGACTAAATTTGAAATTAACTAATGAATTAAACAAAATAAATATAGAGTGTAAAAACATTAAGGGAGAAACGAATGCTGGTGTATTACATGCATGCACAAACATGAACACGTTGACAACCTGAAGGCAGCTATGACCGACCACAAACTTGATTGATTACATGATTATATTGGTAAAATTTGAAGTGAAAAACTAGAGAGAAGTAATTTAATTTTGAAGATTAGCTGTGCATTCATTCTAATATCATCAACCCTTTAAGAAAAGGATAAAGAACAAATTGGCATAATTTAATACCCTCGTACTCTAAGCAACTCAAACTAAATGCAAGTAATTGTTCATACCTGAAGAAGATAACTGTGGAGCCAATCCAGTGTTTAAGGAAATGTTGTTGCAGAAATACTGACAACAGATAGACCCTCGAATAGTTGAAGTAGAGCTTGTAATCACTAGACCAATTATATAGCATCACATTCACTTCGGGGAATGGAGCATGTCCAATATATAAGACGAAATCGTCATTTTTCCATACATTTATAGTTAGTCACAGTTATGCATATTTAGATCTACAGGATCGTCATCAATTTATACTCATTGTATTGTTATCATACAAACAATATTTTCTTCATTTCGAGAGATCTTCGGGATCTTTAACTTTGACATGTCAAATTCTCACATAATTCCTTTTGCTAGATGAACAATATTTTATTTAAATTTCAAGGGATCTTCAGGATCATTAATTTTGATACAATCATCTTTCACTCCTTCAGGGAGATTGTGACAAAAGAAAATTATAGTTTTCGTTATATCTTTCGTATGATCTCATTTAGATGATTCTTTGAATCCATCAATTGTCTCTTTGAGACTTTCGGTATTCAAATGAATTTCAACATCCAAAACTCATGACAAGTAATTCTTGTTGGTTATTATCAAGAGCTTTGAAAAATAAGAACATAATAAAATTATATGCATAATTAGAAATAAAAAGACGAGATCAAAATATAACATTTCTGATACACAAGATCCATAAAAAATGGCGAGTGTAGAGCATACTAAGTTATATTGATCTTAAGGAAATGATCAAAAGTAAAAAAAAATAATAAGATGAACTCGAGATTTAACATACTTACATATATAAAAAAAGACGAGATCAAAATGTAACTTTTCTGATACACAAGATCCATTAAAAAATGGCGAGTGTAGAGCATACTAAGTTATATTGATCTTAAGGAAATGATCAAAAGAAAAAAATAATAAGATGAACTCGAGATTAACATACTTACATATATAAGGCCAAACATTTTTCCTTTTCTTCAGATGAACTTGAGAGTCGAAAGGTAGAGACTCGTACTGATAACGTGTTATAAAATAATGTAAACAATCAACAAAGGAAATAGAGACAAGAGGGAAGAAGATTATTCTCATTCATAATATTTTCATCTCATTACAAATGATTCACCCAATGACCTATTTATAGGCTTACAAAGAATATAAAGAGACAATTACATAATTATTACATAGATCTAAATATGAATGAATGCAATGTGGTGGTGGAGAATGTGGAAAGAGTGGGGGAAAGTTCAATAGACAATTCACACTTAATATATTTATAACATATATATATATATATATATATATATATATATATATATATATATATATATATATATATATATATATAAAATAAAATACAAAGAAAGCTATCAAGTGGCTCTCATTCAATATTGGTGAAATCAATGGTCCAGATCTAACCTCACAAAACATATTTTTCCCGCCCAAAAGTTCCCCCCAAAACTCAAATTCAAATCCCCAAAACAACTTATTTATTTATTTATTTATTTCTCTCTCTCTCTCATTCTCTCTGTTTACTCATAAATTTATATTTTCAGATTTTTAGGCATTTTTTTGTTACTCATGTTACATTGAAAATAGCAAATATTTCATCAACAGTTAAATTTCATCATTTTCCACACTCAAAATTCTAAGAAGTTGGATTTTACAACCAATTTATAATTATTTTTCAACATATACTAATGGAAATATGGACTTTTATTTACAACTAATTATTGTTTTACTATTCAAACTTGAGCTACATAATTGTTGTTTTACTGTTTACAAGACATTCATATGCTATATCGTTCCGAAGACGTGCCGTAGGCACGCCAACGGGCAAATCTAGTGTGTGTGTGTGTGTGTGTGTGTGTGTATATAAAATAAAACATAAAGAAAAGCTATCAAGTGGATCTCCGTCAGTAGTAAGAAATCTATGGTCCAGATCGAAGCTCCCAAAAAAAAAAAAAAAAAAAAAATTTCAAATCCCCCTCTCAAAACAACTCTTTTATTTATTTAATTATCTTCTCTCTCTCTCTCTCTCACTCTCTCCTTTCATAAAATTAAAAAAAATAAAAATTTAAAATTTTTAAAATTTTTAAAAATAATTCCAAATTCTTTTTTAAAAATTAAAAAATTTTAAATTAAAATAATTAAAAATATTTTAAAACGAAAAAATTGAAAATTTCGAAATTAAAAAATTAAAATTGAAAATTTTCAAATTTTTAAAATTTTAAATTTTGAAATTTTGAAATTTTTATAGTTTTTTAATTTTTTAATTTTTTTTTAAATTTTTTAAATTTTTTAAATTTTAAAATTATATATATATATATATATATATTATTATTATTATAATTATTATTATTATTATTATTATTATTATTATTATTATTATTATTATTATTATTATTATTATATATAAATTAAAATAATAATATATATAATATAACTATATCGTATATTCATAATATAATTAATAAATCTATATAATAAAACATAAAGAAAAGCTATCAAGTGGGTCTCCCTCAATAGTAAGAAATCTCTGGTCCAGATCTAAACTCCAAAGAAAAAAAAAAAAAAAAAAAAAAACTTAAATTCAAATCCCCCTCTCAAAACAACTCATTTATTTATTTGATTCTCTCTTCACTCTCTCTCTCTCTCTCTCCTTTCACAAAATTTGAAAAAAATATTTCAAAAACTAAAAAACTAAAAAAAATAAAATTATTAAAAATAATTCAAAATTCTTTTTTAAAAATTATAAATTTTCAAATTAAATAAAATTAAAATAATGAAAAATATTTAAAAATTAAAAAATTCGAAAAATTGACATTAAAAAAATTAAAATTTAAAATTGAAATTTTTTTTAATTTTTTGAATTTTTGAATTTTTAAATTTTTAAATATTTAAAGTTTTTTAATTTTTTGATTTTTAAATTTAAAAAAAATTTATAAATTTTCAAATTCAAATAATTAAAATATTGAAAAATATTTAAAAATTAAAAAATTTAAAAAATTGAATTTAAAAAATTAAAATTGAAATTTTTAATTTTTTTAATTTTTGAAATGTGCGAATTTTTAAATTTTAAATATTTTAAGTTTTTTAATTTTTTGAATTTTAAATTTTTGAAATTTTAAAAATTTTAAAATTTTAAAATTATATATATATATATATATATATATATTTTATATTATACATAAAGTAATATAATAATATATATTATATAAAAATATGTTAATATAATCAGTTTTTTAATTTTTTGATTTTTAAATATATATATATATATATATATATATATATATATATATATATATTATAATAGCTATTTATATATCATTATTATATTTTTTATATTATACATAAAGTAATATAATAATATATATTATATAAAAATATGTTAATATAATCAGTTTTTTAATTTTTTGATTTTTAAATATAAAAAAATTATAAATTTTCAAATTAAAATAATGAGAAATATTTAAAAATTAAAAAATTTAAAAAATTGAATTTAAAACATTAAAATTGAAATTTTTAATTTTTTTAATTTTAAAAATTTTCGAATTTTTAAATTTGTAAATATTTTAAGTTTTTTAATTTTTTGAATTTTAAATTTTTTTAAATTTTTTTATTTTTAAAATTTTAAAATTTTAAAATTATATCAAAAATATAATAATAATATATAAATAACTATTATATATATATATATATATATATATATATATATATATATATATATATATATATATATATATATATATATATATATATATAGGGGCCGGTTCGGGTGAGAACCAGCCCTGGGGTGAGAACCTAAGGGCCTCTCTCTACCACTCATCAAATCATTTTGAATGGCTGAGATTATGCAACTACAAAAAATGGTAATAGATCCTAATGTATAGACTTTTTTTGGTGTGTTACGGTTTAGGTAAATTTTTCAAATTGGAGAGAGAAATATTTGGTTCCCGAAAAATATGGAACATGATTTTGTATCCCATTAATAGAAAATGCAGAATCAATCACCATTTTTTATCCCTTAACCCTAGTAATAACACAACAAAAAAAGTCCAGAGTTTTTTTCCCGCACGATTTCGTTCCTTCATCATCGAAAATTACTAAACACTCGCGACAAGACCTAGGAGATCGTAGTTTAGGAGATTTCAATTTGGTTAGACATGTCACCGAAAAAGAACATGAAGAGGCTCATTTGCGACGGCGCCGGCGCCGGTGAGGTTTTTTTTTTTATATAAAATTATTCCGATGTCGCCTTTTATTATTTTATTTTCTTGCAATTCGTTTTACTTTATTGAATCCCCGAACAATTTGTTGTTTTAATTATAAATTTCTGAATCTTTTTCGTGATAATTTTTCCTGTAAAATGATTTTTGAAATGCTTTAAAAGTTTGGCTATTTAGGGCAAAACTTTCGAATTAAGGGGTTGTATAGGGCCTAAAAAAATAATAATAATACAGACAGTTGCTATTTAGGGCCTAAAAAAAATAGTTTTTGCATTCAACAGTTGCTATTGAAATGCATTCAACAGTTGCTACTATGTTATTGATGGTTTTTGCATTCAACAGTTGCTATTAATTACTATGCAGTTGCTATTTACTTGAAAAATTGATTTTCTAAATAGTTGCTATCCAGTTGCTATGCAATTGCTAATTAATTGCTATGCAGTTGCTATTTTGTTTTGAGTTTCTATGCAGTTGATATGCAGTTGCTATTTATAATTATCACAGTTGCTATTTATAGTTATTACAGTTGCTATTTATATTTATTTCAGTTGCTATTTATAGTTATTACAGTTGCTATTTATAGCTATTACAGTTGCTATTTACAGTTGCTATTACAGTTGCTATTTTGTTTTGAGTTTTTAATTATTACAGTTGCTATTTATAATTATTACAGTTGCTATTGAAATGCATTCAATAGTTGCTACTATGTTATTGATGGTTTTTGCATTCAACAGTTGCTATTAATTACTATGCAGTTGCTATTTACTTGAAAAATTGATTTTCTAAATAGTTGCTATCCAGTTGCTATGCAATTGCTAATTAATTGCTATGCAGTTGCTATTTTGTTTTGAGTTTCTATGCAGTTGATATACAGTTGCTATTTATAGTTATCACAGTTGCTATTTATAGTTATTACAGTTGCTATTTATATTTATTTCAGTTGCTATTTATAGTTATTACAGTTGCTATTTATAGTTATTACAGTTGCTATTTACAGTTGCTATTACAGTTGCTGTTTTTGAGTTTTTATGCAGTTGATATGCAGTTGCTATTTATAGTTATTACAGTTGCTATTTATAATTATTACAGTTGCTATTTATAGTTATTTATAATTATTACAGTTGCTATTTCTAACATTAATTGCTATGCAGTTGCTATTTTGTTTTGAGAGTCTATGCAGTTGCTATTCAATTGCTATGCAGTTGCTATTTACATGAAAGATTTTGTTTCTAATTTGATATTATTCAGTTGCAATCTAGTTCTTATGCAATTGCTCATTACATTTAAAAACTTGTTGTAATTGATGTCTTTGTGTTATTTATTTCAAAGGTGAAAGTACTTCGAAAAGAAGTTCAAGTTGCGCACTTAATGTTAGAAATGAAGCAAATATTGATAGTTGTCAGAAGAATGTAAACGACGACTTTGTCGAAGTAGATGCTGGAAATAAAAGGGGTAATGAGAAGCCAGCTGAGAGCGTCGCTGATGAGCCAGTTGTACTTAGTAGGACATGCTCCCGTATTCTGGTGAATGCTATTAAAGACATGAAGGATGCACAGCGACGTGCTGTTGTTGAAATGAGATTTGGTAACATCCTGTATTTGAAAACCACGAAGGTACCAGCTTCTTTGGCGTATTGGGTTCTTGATCACTTTGATCCTAGAAGCTGCGAATTGAAGATGGATAATGGACGGTCACTTCATGTGGAATCCGATGACGCTGCACTAATTTTTGGACTGCCGAGAGGTAAGCGCCAATTAGATAGAAAGCGGAGAAGGGCAGTATGTCCAAAGGTTTTGGAGTGGAAACAACAGATTGGGAAAGATAGAGTATTAATCAATACTCTGAAGGACAAGATGCTTGCCGAGGTTGATGGTGGCGTATGGTTCAAGCGTCATTTCGTGGTTTTATTAGGAGCTTGCCTATTTGAAAATCCGGACAATGGGTATGTGAATCCCCAAATACTGAGCAACTTGGAATGTATGTCGATGCTAAGGGAGTACGACTGGGGTGATTACATGGTGAGATGCCTCGTAGAATGGAAGCTGAAATGGGAGGGGAAAAAAACAAAAAACTTCATGGGCCCGACCTTGTTCATTGTGGTGAGTTTTTTCGTACTTCATAAATATATATTTTGTGTACTATAATTAGCAATATGAATATCTATAAGTTGCAACTAATAAAATATTGGGTTAATTGATTTTTTCAGCTCTTTATCTCGATCGAGTCTTGTTTTTGATATTATTTTTCATTGTATTATTTTTTCATATCTTTTGTAGGCTCTTTACCTCGATCGTGTCGTGTTCTTGAGAAGAACCGTCCCAAGATGTTATCCGTTAATAAAGGTTTGGACGTTTGGTGAGATGTTGAAGCGGGAGAAGGATGAAAAGAAACACGGAGGTTTTGGGACAGGACATCTTTGCGACCGAATCGAATGGTCGGGTGAGGAACTTGAAGAAGATAAAGATGCTGAAGTTCTTGAAAAAGGATCTGAGAAGCGTACAGGAATGTCAACCGATGGTGAAAGTAGTGAAGCCGGAGGCGCTGTTCGCTTGTTTGCGGATAAATTCCTTACCAAGGCGAAAATATTGGCTGATACGATGGTTGATCTAATGTCAATGGTTCGAGATGCGCCGGCAGAGATCATGTCTGATCCGAATGTCAAGAATATGGTTGACAAGGCTCAAGTACTATTGGGTTGTACAGCCAATGTACCAGTGGAAAATGAAAATTTGGCAGATCAGCAAGCTGGTGGCACACAGAACATGTACGATTCCTTCTAGGCTCAGGATGATGTATTTGATCAGTTGAAGGTGCTTGAGGAAGCAGCTGTTAAACGTTTCGCGTTTAATAAAGAAGTGGCCGCTAAAACAGATCGGCCAGACATGAGTGTATTGGGACATAATGAGCCAAGTTTCAGCCTTGGATTAACACAACTGAAAGGTGACGATGATACGGGAGCTGAGCAGGTTCAAGATCCCTTGTTGCAGGTTGATAAATAATGAATTATATTTTTTTCCTTTTCAACTTTTCCTATACAAAAAGTTATTTTAATTGAAAGACTTGTGCATTTTGTAGGCACACAATAAGAGCACTGAGAAGGAGGAAGGAAAAACAGCACAGGTCATACCTTACAAATGTTATCTTTTTTGCTACGTTTAATGTATGTACTTGCTAATTAATTGCTATGCAGTTGCTATTTTGTTTTGATTTTCTATCCAGTTGCTATGCAATTGCTAATTACTTGCTAAGCAGTTGCTATTTTGTTTTGAGTTTTTATGCAGTTGATATGCAGTTGCTAATTAACTGCTATGCAGTTGCTATTTATAGTTATTACAGTTGCTATTTATAATTATTACAGTTGCTATTTATAGTTATTACAGTTGCTATTTATAGTTATTACAGTTGCTATTTTGTTTTGATTTTGTTTACTATGCAGTTGCTATGCAGTTGCTATTTATAACTATTAATTACTATGCAGTTGCTATTTACTTTAAAAATTGAGTTTTTAAATAATTGCTATGCAGTTGCTATTTTGTTTTGATTTTCTATCTAGTTGTTATGCAACTGCCAATTAATTGCTATGCAGTTGCTATTTTGTTTTGAGTTTTTATGCAGTTGATATGCAGTTGCTAATTAACTGCTATGCAGTTGCTATTTATAGTTATTACAGTTGCTATTTATAGTTATTACAGTTGCTATTTACAGTTATGCAGTTGCTAATTAACTGCTATGCAGTTGCTATTTATAGTTATGCAGTTGCTATTTATAGTTATTATAGTTGCTATTTATAGTTATTACAGTTGCTATTTATAGTTATTACAGTTGCTATTTACTTGAAATATAGTTATTACAGTTGCTATTTACTTGAAATAGTTATTACACTTTTTTAGAGTCTATGCAGTTGCTAATTAATTGCTATGCACTTGCTATTTACATGAAATATTGAGTTTCTAATTTGATAATATTCAGTTGCAGTCTAATTCTTATGCAATTGCTCATTACATTAAAATGTCATAGATTAAAGTGATGATAATATATGTTTGTCAATATTAAAAATATTCTTATTCTGGAATAAAATTTAATTTTTTTATTATGAAAATACAAAAACATATAATGAATGTTTTTCATTAGTATACAAAAGAACCATAATGTTTTTTCCTTTTTTTTGTGTTTAGGAATTGATGGAAGAGAAAACAAATTATTGTCAACAAAATGTTGAATGGGCGAAAAAAGCTGTTAGAAAACCTCGAAATCCTGTTAGAAAACGTCGATTTCCTAGTCAGGTATTGGTATTGCAGTTGCTATTTATAATCATTACAGTTGCTGTATAATCATGCTGCATTTGCTTATGGGAGTAGTATTTATGTTTAAAGGTTGATCGAGATGCGGATCTAGAAAATAAAAAGCGTCAGATAAACATGGGAAGTGGCAAGGTATTTGGATTGTTGTTTTTAAGATTTAATTCAATTGTTGTGCAATTTTTTGAATGATGTTAACTAGAATATTTGTTACCAACACTTCATAGGAGACCGAGACGCATACTCCGACTGATATAGGGGAATACTTGATTGTGAAAGGTCCAGAAGAGGGTGTGGAGATCAATAAGGCAAAGAAGAATTCTGATATTTTGAATGGCAAAAACCCTATTGAGACTGCACACCACATGGTACGCCGGAAACAAACAGAAAAAAAGAAGACTGAAAAATTAATTTTCCCGTACGTCCGTAGGGAAGTGGCGTTGACCGACGGATGGACTGATGCGGAAAAGAAGATTGGGTACTGGGTGATGAACAATGCTGATGCTGATATGTAAGTTTTTCTTTGTTTTGCTAATTAATTGCTAAGCAGTTACTATTTTGTTTTGAGTTTCTATGCAGTTGATATGCAGTTGCTAATTAATTGCTATGCAATTGTTAATTAATTAGTTTCTAGGCAGTTGCTATTTTGTTTTGAGTTTCTATGCAGTTGATATGTAATTGCTTATTAATCGCTATGCAATTGCTATTTACTTGAAAATTTGAGTTTCTAAATAGTTGCTATGCAGTTGCTAATTAATTGCTATGCAGTTACTGTTTTGTTTTGAGAGTCTATGCAGTTGCTAATTAATTGCTAAGCAGTTGCTAATTAATTGCTAAGCAGTTGCTAAATAGTTTTTATGCAATTCTAAGGATTTTTATAGCTGACTTATTATTTATTGATGTAGGATGGAGATCTTATTTTACACCGGACAGTATCAGCTCAGTAGAGAACAAATGATTTCACTTTTGCCATCTGTTTATGTGGAAGCATCAGTTATTGATATTTGGAGTATAATACTCAATCAAAAGGAGATGTCTCGGTCGAAAGGTTCACCATGTAGATTCTTCGCATCTACATACCTAACTGTGAGTCTGACTAAAATTATTTATTTATTTATTTATTTATTTATTTTTATTTTTCATTTATTATTATTATTATTTTTTTGCATTCTTTTGTTTGTTTCACCACTATTTTCGGCCTAAAATAATTTACGGTTAGGCATACACTGCTGTGAACCCTGTTAAAGAATGGAGTATGAATAGACGATGCGAGAAGTTCTTCGATCGACTTGATGAGGAAATCATTGATACGAAGTGGATGAAATTGGGCAGCATTGACATCGTAAGTTTGATGGTTATTAATTTTTTTAATGTTAGGCATATCTTACAGTTTGTGACGTAAAAAGAATGTGTTGCTATTTAGTTAATTTGAAATTGCTAATTTGCGTATGCAGTTTGTGTTTCCAATAATACATGCAAGTCATTTTTACATGATGGTATATGACTTGAAGAATATGTCCATTGATCTTATTGATAACTCCTCGGCGATGGATACTGGTGAATTGAAGACGAAATATGGCGATGTTGCAGGATCACTGGTACGAACATTATGATAATTGCAACATCAAATTTATAACTTTGTGAGTGCAGCCTACATTTAGTTAATATTGTTTTTAAACATTCTTGCAGAGCCAATTGTTTAATCTATTTTTGGAGTCAAAAGGAAAAATTAAGGAGTCCATGGAACTGCAGAATGTAAATATACGGAGGCTGAGTATGCCTTGGAGGGACGACAAAAACAAGGAGGATTGTGGAGTGTTTCTGATGCGCCACATGGAGACATATCATGGCGGGGGAGAAAAAAATTGGAATAGTGGCTTGAAGAAGAACAATAAGAGACAGCTTAATGTATTGAGGATTAAGTACCGTGCTGCCATATTGAAATCTGACGTTAATACCTTAAAACATCAAGTTGATGCAGCATCAAACCTCCACTATCAGCAGCAATGCGTGGATGGGCCAATAGATTTGGGGCCCATTCTGCTTAATTACAAGCCGCTAACGGTCTGAGTGTCGTTAGATTATAGTAGTCAGATGTATGATTCTTTTGTATACTAATGAATGATTCTTTTGTATACTAATGAATGATATTGAAATTGCAAGACAGTATGATTCTTTTGTATACTAATGAATGATGTTGTTTTTGATCGATATACTTCATAATTACTTTAATTGTTTTGTATACTTCATAATTACTTTAATTTTAAATAGCAACTGTAATAACTATAAATAGCAACTATAAGTAGCAACTGTAATAACTATAAAATAGCAACTGTGATAACTATAAATAGCAACTGTAATAACTATAAATAGCAACTGAAATAATTATACAGCATTCTTGGCCACTAAAACAGCAACTGTAATAATTATAAATAGCAACTGTATAGAACGAAATGGTGAATGATTCTGCAGTTGCTATTATTTTTACAAACCTACATCATAATTACTTTAATTTTAAATAGCAACTATAATAACTATAAATAGCAACTGTAATAACTATAAATAGCAACTGTGATAGCTATAAATAGCAACTGTAATAACTATAAATAACAACTGAAATAATTATACAGCAATACCTGGCCACTTAAACAGCAACTGTAACAATTACAAATAGCAACTGTAATAAACAGTAACTGTATGGAACGAAATGGTGAATGAATGATTCTGCAGTTGCTATTATTTTGGGAATAAATATTTTCAATTCAAAAATAGCAACTGCATAGAAACTCAAATCAAAATAGCAACTGCATAGCAATTGCATAGCAACTGCATATCAATTAATTAGAAACTCAATATTTCAAGTAAATAACAACTGCATAGCAATTAATTAGCAACTGCATAGCAACTACATAGAAACTTATATTGTTTATTTCGAACTTAAAAAGAAACTGTAATAATTATAAATAGTAACTGTAATAAACAGTAACTGCAACTGTAATAACTATATTTCCAAGTAAATAGCAACTGTACTAACTATAAATAGCAACTGTAATAACTATAAATAGCAACTGTAATAACTATAAATTGCAACTGTAATATTTATACAGCAATACCTGACCACTTAAGCAGCAACTGTAATAATTATAAATAGCAACTGTAATAAACAGTAACTGTATATAGCAACTGCATAGCAACTACAAACTCAAAACTGTGTAGCAATTAATTAAAACTGTATAAACTCAAAACTATAAACTCAAAACTGTATATAGCAACTGTAAACTCAAAACAAAATAACAACTACATAGCAACTTATGTTGTTTATTTCGAAACTCAAAGTAACTATATAATTAACGTTACAAATTTGATATTAAAATAGCAACACCATAGAAACAAAATATCAAATAATTAACAGTAACCTATTAACATAGATTGAATTCAAAATAACAACTGCATAAAATCATTCGACTCCGATGTCTTCTTCAACGACAACTGTTCGGCCAGGACAATTTCTAGCATCATGTCTAACTTTTTTCATGCATATGCTGCACGTACGCAACGGTTTCTTGTTGCGCTCAATCGCAGCTTCTTGACGAGAAACAAGTCTACTACCACTTCCTTTGGTGCTGACCTTGGTTGGTGGATGCACCGAGACTTGTTCAGGAGCAGGAGCTCCGAAATGCGTTTCGAACATCCTATTCTTGGTAGACGGACCAGCTTGTGTCTCTTCGGTGGAATTAAGCAGGGCCATTTGTTCTTTGATGCAGCGGTGGAAACTCGACATCTTTGCGATGTTACCATCAATAAGACCAATACACGAGTAAAAATCTGAAATTAAATTATTCATGATAGACTTTTGCTCATCAATGCTTGCGCAGTCGTTAAGGACATTGTTGTCAAGTTGGTGTATTGGCTTCAACTCAGCTGTTTTAGTCCATTGGTCGATAACATACTTATCAGGTATAGCTTCAAGTTTTTGATCTTTGAACACCCAGAAAATATGCCGACATAGTAAGCCCATCATTGTAAACTTCTTGCAGGTGCATGTCACATCCTCAGCAGTGTTGTTGTGTGTAACAGTTGCTATATCGCTACTGTCACTACTTATTTCATATGTAGAACTTAGGGAGCCTTTTGTGATACTGACAATGCTACAATCATAACATGCAGAGACGATCTCCTTTTGCGTTTCTTTGAAAATTGTTGACGTGTATACCTTGCTAGCATGCCTCTCGATCAACAACTGGGTGATGGGAATGGAGATAGATAAGGTGTTCTTGTTGTTCAACTTGTCGTATTCATTTCGCTGTTTCTCTAAAGCCCCTTCAAAAAACATGAAAAACTCAATCAAGTTTGACCGAGGGTTGAAGTGTATTTTGAAGAAATTGTTTTCGCTCTCAGACATTGATGTAGTTCGTAGTAAGCCGCTCATAGGGCAGTCCCTAAAATATGCTGGGATCTAAAACTCTCGTATCTGAAACATTGACTTCGACCAATTGTCGTCTTGAACTCCGTATTCGGTCATTAATGTAACCCACTTATCTTCAAATTCTGGTGGCTCAATGAGGCTTGTCCAAATAATCGACCTCAACATCGATTTGAAAGTGTCGTCATCTTTCACTTTATTTGGTAGCCTCAAAGGCAACTTCTGCATGATGTGCCACATGCACAGGCGTCGCCTGACACCAGGAAATACGCGTTCAAGTGCAATCTTCAATGCAGGGTCTTGGTCTGTAATAATCATTGAAGGGCAATGACCCATGCAATCTTTAAATTTCTCAAGTACCCAAGTGTAAGAATCGACATCTTCCTTAGTGAGCAACGCAGCAGCAAAAGTTATACATCCGCCGTGGTTGTCTTTTCCCGTGAACGGAGTGAAGATCATGTTATACCTATGGATATATAAAAATTAGCATAAACTTGATTGTGGACATATTTTTTAAAAAAAATCTACAAGTATCATGTTTTGTTTGACATAAATAACTATAAATAGCAACTGTAATAACTATAAATAGCAACTGTAATAACTATAAATAGCAACAGAAATAGTTATACGGCAATACCTGACCACTTAAACAGCAACTGTAATAATTATAAATAGCAACTGTAATAAACAGTAATTGCAACGAACGAAATGGTGAATGATTCTGCAGTTGCTATTAATTTGGGAATAAATATTTTCAATTCAAAATAGCAACTGCATAGAAGCTCAAACACAAAAGAGCAACTGCATAGCAATTAATTAGCAACTTCAAAGCAACTGCATAGCAACTGCATAATACATTCAGTTGCTATATAGTGAATTCACATCATGTAGTACAGAAATTTGCGAAATGAGAAACAAGCAATAATAATATTGTTTCCAACTAATATATGTAATATTTGTGGCTACTTAAAATCAGAAAACAAACGCATGCTCGTACCTATTAGTTGAATAAGTAGCATCAAAGCTCAGAACATCACCGAAAACGGCATAATTTTTCCGGCATATTGAGTCAGCCCAAAAGACACGTGTCAGCTAGTCTTTCTCATTGACATCGTACTCCAAAACAAAGGCTGGACTTATTTCTTTTTTCCTGAAAAGCCTGTCCAAAGCCATTTGAGCATCAACACCAAGCGCATATGCCTTAAGGTCGCGCGAGAAATTTTTGAACTCAACACTTGTGCATCCGATATTGGAGTAAGATCCAACAACCTCTTTGAATAACCTGTAAGACTTCATCGGACCTATATTTGCTCTAGCACAATTAAGAATGAAATTCTGGTGACCGGGATTTAATGTTTTATTCGCGTCGAGGAATTGTCTCTGAACCAATGGTACTAACGGGTGAGAATGATGCTCGACGAATTTAGAGACAATGTAGTTCGAATTTGTTTCGTGTTTTAAAAGCATAAGAGCCTTGCAGTCTAGCCGTTTCGACACCCGACGCCTCTTGATTTTTGGCTTATCAATCGGATCATTCTCCTCTACAATATTCTCCTCGACAATATCATTATTGAGATGGTTGTTTGAAACATCGGACTTAACGGTATTCTTATTTCCCTGCCTGTTACAATAAAGCCACTTGTGTGTAATTAAACCACGTTTTCTCTTGTCGCCACCCCGCCGAACATCAAAACCACAAGCTGCGGCGTATTCTGTATAAAACTTTATCCCGTCATTCATATTAGCAAATTGCTTGCCGACAAAAGGCTTCAAGTCACTGTCGCAATGAGGTATATGGCGTTCAGTTAATCCGGGCGATATCGACAAGGTACAACTCTGGACTGGAATAATTTTATTTCCAACTACAAAATCAATAAAAACGTTGTTATGACATTTATATCAAATAAGATTTAAAAAAAAATTATAAATCTTGCTAATCAGTATTTGCGAATTTTCATTATTTGCTATGTATCTTGCTGTTCAGTATTTGCTATTTTCAATTCCAGTATTTTTTTTGTTTTCTAATAAAAGAGTTGCTATGCAGTTGCTAGTTACTAATCAATTGCTATGCAGTTGCTATTTTCAATTCCACTTAAACAGCAACTGTAATAATTATAAATAGCAACTGTAATAACTCTAAATAGCAACTGTAATAATTATAAATAGCAACTGTAATAACTATAAATAGCAACTGTGATAACTATAAATAGCAACTGTAAATAGCAACTGCAAATATTGATAGTTTCGAAGATGGATGTGTTATTTCTTTCGAATATAAACAATTTCATGAATTAAAATAACTATAACACATTGCTTTGTTTATTATCTTGTAATTGATGATTCTTATACAGTACTTTATATTATGTTTCTATTTATAATAACTCTAGCAATTGTGGATACACCAGGAAAAAAAAGGAACTGTAATAATTATAAATAGCAATTGTAATAACTCTAAATAGCAACTGTAATAACTCTAAATAGCAACTGTGATAACTATAAATAGCAACTGTAAATAGCAACTGCAAATATTGATAGTTTCGAAGATGGATGTGTTATTTCTTTCGAATATAAACGATTTCATGAATTAAAATAACTATAACACATTGCTTTGTTTATTATCTTGTAATTGATGATTCTTATACAGTACTGTATATTATGTTTCTATTTATAAAATATAAATCTACAAACAACAAGAAAAAAAAGAAGGTATATAATGACCTGATCGACGTTCTATAGAACAAGAAATACAATAATCAGAAACATTAAAACATAGTAGAATGAAAACCTGGTGTATCCACATTCTTCGGATTCATTGGAGGAGACGGGAACGGTGTTTGGATATTATTCGGATTGTCTACACCGGAAGTTTGGGCAGTAGGGTTAACGTCGTCGTAATCGGACGTGTTCATCATCCTGATGAAGAATGTGGTTCGGTTGCAAATATAATAAAAACGGCAAAAAATATTGATCGAAAAATCTGTCTAATATTGACCGCATAATATCTTCATTCCTTTTATTATGCGGTCCCCAACGCTTAATTAAAGGGATTGACATCTAAAATCAAAAATTAATTAATCTAATTAATTATAACGGATAAGATCCAGACCGTTAATATTAGTCAGATGAATGGCTGGGATAGGCCCTTAGGTTTTCACCCCAGGGAATGGTTCTCACCCGAACCTCTCTCTCTCTCTCTCTCTCTCTCTCTCTCTCTCTCTCTCTATATATATATATATATATATATATATATATATATATATATATATATATATATATTTATTTATTTATTTATTTATAATAGCTATATATATATATATATATATATATATATAATAGCTATTTATATATATATATTTATAATAGCTATTTATATATATATATTTATAATAGCTATTTATATATTATTATTAAATTTTTGATATTATATATAAAGTAATATAATAATATATATTATATAAAAATATGTTAATATAATAATATATATAATATAATTATATAATATATTAATAATATAATTAATA
The DNA here is from genome assembly GCA_017893485.1 of Hemerocallis citrina. Lineage (NCBI taxonomy): Eukaryota > Viridiplantae > Streptophyta > Magnoliopsida > Asparagales > Asphodelaceae > Hemerocallis > Hemerocallis citrina. Next base: position 52,822,544 of record CM030362.1, on the reverse strand, counting down.
TATCTATATAATAAATGTTATGTGTAAGAAACTTACAGAGTAAGTTTCCTTTAGCGTGTATCCTAAGCTTTTTCATTAGCTTGTACGCCAAGTTAGCTTATACCCTAAGTTAACTTGTAGCCTAAGTTTCCTTTAGTCCTTTAGTCCTTTAGCTTGTGTCCTAAGCCATCTCTCTCTCTATATAAGGAGAGACCTTGGTGTGTGTCAAGGCAGAGCATTCTTAGTAAGAGCTTTGCCTAGTGTGCTTGTATCTTAGTGTGCTTGTATGTGTGCTACTATCCAATAAATAAATAAAATTTCTGTTGTCACTAAAAACTGGTATAAGAGCTTGGCAAAGAATTCAGAGTTCTTCTCTCGATCAGGTATAATCTTTAAACTACTCTTCGTAGTTTAGGATTAGGATGGAGGAGTAATCTCCTTCATGTTGGTTAAGCTAGCTATGAAAATAAACACTTGTTCTCGTTCTTAGGCCTGTTTAATTAGGCCATGTAGTAAAGTATTTATCTTTAGACTGTGTGAGCGAAAGCCATGGATGCAGTAGTTATTCACCTTCAACTAGTTTTGTGAGTTGTGATCTACATCTCTACGTATTCATATAAGCTTGTGGTGCTAGTTGCCCGTAGGGACTTTGCTTGTGTGTTGCTATTACCCGTTGTGGCTTAGATTTGAGGCTGTACCCCGCTATAAATCCACGATGTGGGAGTGTGATGCCAGAGGTGTTAGGTTCAAAGCAGATCCTGGTTTCATTTCTATACCTTTCAAATTAATTGACAAGGTACAAATATCTGTAATGTTTTCATCTGTTAATGCAACAGAAAAATTCGGATGAATATTAAAAGCAAATATTCTATTTGCTAGAATTGATTTAGTTCCCCCAATTATAGAGTTTAAAGGATCGTGAATCCTTTCATCTCTTACAACCATTAAATTGGTGTATCTATTCCGGCACGAAATTGTGCAATAATTTTTATTTGTATCAGTCCTAGATGAAGATAATTCATCTTTGGATATCGTTGTTTTATTCTTTTTATCTTCTCATGGTTTATAAGCTTTATTGATGAGAGGTCCTGAATACCTTTTAATTCTATATTTCCTTGCATTTTTTCAAAAATGTAAGTACTTTTAGAATTAAATCTTGATATAATAGATCTCTCGATCTGTTTTATATACATCCTTTTTATCTGGATGAGGAATCATCTCTAATAGTTTTGTTAAGTCATCATCGGATATGTCGTAGACTTCTCTGATACTATTATCAATATCCGTATTGGTGGTGTTTTTCCTTAGGAAATTCATATTTACTTTGTAATCTGTACTAGATATATGCGTACTAGCACAACCAGAGTCTTCTGTGTCTTGAATTCTTCCTATTGGAAGTTCTTCATATTTGAGTATTAATAATTGTGCAATGACATCTCCTTGATGTATTTGTATAGCAAAGTGATTCAAACTTTTAAAGAATATTGAAATTTTACTTCTGCGTTCAGAAGTTATTATTCCGTTTATAACATAGAGTTGCTTTTTTGACACTGCGGTTGTGTTAATGATATGCCCATAATACCCTTTAGGGATTATTATTCGCAAGTCTAGTGGGACATCTAATACTGAATATCTTTCTATTATCAAGCTTTCAGCTGCTCGTAAATTCAGGGCAGGAGAGCATGTGTTATCTCTTATAGGTAAATAGGCTTTAGAAGAAAGCGTTTCTACCCATATAGCATTAGCTATTTTATTGATTGTTATCATATTTATCCTCAATGATTCCATGTCCAAAGAGGAATCTGAGTTATAATTACTTTCAGTAATAGAGGATAATTCATAGACAGAAGTCTCATCATCAGTAGATATTTTCTCAAGAGTTTGAGTATGAATCCCATACTCTCGTAGATTATTTATTATAACCTTTTGAATCTTTTCATTGCATTCATTGGCAAAGTGCCCTTCTTTTTCACATTTAAAGCATTTGCATCCTTTTCAGAATTTAAGAAAAAGTGGCAAAAAAATAATAATTCTAAACCGAAAAGGTTTATAAAAAATAAATTTCCTAAATTCTGAAAAGGATGCAATTAGAATAACTCCATTTCCTAACAATATTTTTGCTACTTGTAGTAGATGATCTTTATGTTCATCTAGACAAGAAGGGAAGACAAGTATGTCATCAATATAAACAGTAACAAATGGCAAATGGCCAAACATACTGTCCATCCATTTCTGGAATATTTGTGGTGCATTTTTTAGCCCAAAAGGCATTACCATCCATTCAAAATGTCCCTGAGGACTACTGAAGGTTGTAAGACTTCTGGATAGATCATCTTTTAATTTGATCTGCCAAAATCCTGATTTAGCATCAAACTTAGAATATATTTTGGAACCTTGTACCAAATTTAATAATTGTTCTGCAGTTGGGATGTAATACCCATCGAATTTGCAGGCATCATTAATTTTTCGATAGTTAACAACCATTCTTGCTTTTCCTCTTTTTTTCTCTGCATGATTCCTGACTAAAAAGGCAGGAGAGCTATGGTTGCTACAACTGGATCTAATAAGTTTTGGATCCAATAATTCCTTTATTTGTTTAGCAAACTCCAATTTATCTTCTTGATTTACCATTATACTTGGAGTTCTAATATTCTTTTTTGTATATTCAGGTAGTAATTCGAGTTGACAAAATCTTGGCGATTTTTCAAAAAGTTTTAGAGGATCATTGCTATACAATGGCTCTAATATATTATGTATAATTTGTTCTGTGGTATCAATATTTTTGAGAATATAAGTATAGTGTTTTTTTGTATTTGGCTGTAGCCACTGATTCTTTTCCACTAAGGGATTTTCAATTACTCCTCGCTGTACACACAGGACGTGCTACAACAACGACTTGATGGGTCTGTCAGGAATATTCGTTCCACAGTAATCCTGCCTCCCACTCACAACAAACTTCTACTAGAAGACTCCAGCACTAGCCAGAAGCATGGTGGGCCACTTTACCAACAGGTGGACGCACAACAGCGTGGTGATGTGTAAAGCTAATAAAGTTGTTTGTCCATATGTGTTATGAGTAAGAAACTTACTGAGTAAGTTTCCTTTAGCGTGTATCCTAAGCTTTTTCTTTAGCTTGTACGCCAAGTTAGCTTATACCCTAAGTTAACTTGTAGCCTAAGTTTCCTTTAGTACTTTAGTCCTTTAGCTTGTGTCCTAAGCCATCTCTCCCTCTATATAAGGAGAGACCTTGGTGTGTGTCAAGGCAGAGCATTCTTAGTAAGAGCCTTACCTAGTGTGCTTGTATCTTAGTGTGCTTGTATGTGTGCTACTATCCAATAAATAAATAAAATTTTCGTTGTCACTAAAAACTGGTATCAGAGCTTGGCAAAGAATTCAGAGTTCTTCTCTCGATTAGGTATAATCTCTAAACTACTCTTCGTAGTTTAGGATTAGGATGGAGGAGTAATCTTCTTCATGTTGGTTAAGCTAGCTATGAAAATAAACACTTGTTCTTGTTCTTAGGCTTGTTTAATTAGGCCATGTAGTAAAACATTTATCTTTAAGCTGTGTGAGCGAAAGCCATGGATGCAGAAGTTATTCACCTTCAACTAGTTTTGTGAGTTGTGCTCTTCGTCCCCAATGGTGTCATAATTTTTTAGTGAGTTGTGATCTACATCTCTATGTATTCATATGCTGTACCCCGCTATAAATCCACGGTGTGGGAGTGTGATGCCAGAGATGTTAGGTTCAAAGCACAAAAAAATACTGTGATGCCGGTGATGTTAGAAATAGTCGAAGCACGAAAAGAGTTAAAGAAATACCTATTGCTGTAAGAGCTTAGCTATATCAGAAATCCTTTCAATGATTACTACAGTAAGTGCTTTATTAATATATATATATATATATATATATATATATATATATATATATATATATATATTATAATAGATATTTATGTATTATTAATATATTTTTTATATTATATATAAAATAAAATAATAATATATATAATATAAAAATATGTTAATATAATAATATATATAATATAATTATATCATATATTAATGATATAATTAATATAATAATAAAACATAAAGAAAAGCTATCAAGTGGCTCTCCTTCAATAGTAAGAAATCTATGGTCTATATCTAAGCTCCCCCCCCCCCCCCCTATAATAGATATTTATGTATTATTAATATATTTTTTATATTATATATAAAATAAAATAATAATATATATAATATAAAAATATGTTAATATAATAATATATATATAATATAATTATATCATATATTAATAATATAATTAATATATCTATATAATAAAACATAAAGAAAAGCTATCAAGTGGCTCTCCTTCAATAGTAAGAAATCTATGGTCCCCCCCCCCCCCCCCCCCCCCCCCCCCCCCAAAAAAAAATAATAATAATAATAATCCCCCCCAAAACTCAAATTCAAATCCCACTCTCAAAACAACTGCTTTATTTATTTAATTCTCTCTCTCTCTCCATAAAATTAAAAATTTAAAAATTTAAAAATTAGAAAGCTAAAAAAATAAAAAAAAATTAAAATAATTCAAAATTCTTTTTTTGAAATAAAAATGATTTAAATTAAAATAATTAAAATAATTAAAAATATTTAAAAATTTAAAAATTAAAATTTTTAATTTTTAATTTTTTTAATTTTTTTAATTTTTAAAATTTTTAAAATTTTAAAATCTCAAAACAAATCCAAATCCAAATCCAACCTCAATCAAGATGTTGTCGCCTATATCTGATTCGCTGCTGATTCCGTATCGGCGACTCTCCTCCACCAAATCGAACGCAAATATTAAGCGACTCCGTATCAGCGACTCCCCTTCACCGAATCGAGAGCCTCTACATGCGATGTGAGGACTCTAATTTCATCTCATTAACCGAATTCTCATTCTAATTTTTAATTTTATGTGTGTAGGGGATTACTCAGTTTTTTGCTGACTCAAATTTTGTGTGTGCATGGGATCTAAGTTCAGACAGGTATGATTATTTTATTTTTGGGTTTAAAAAATTTTAATTTGGTAATTTATTTGATGAGTTTTTTTATTAGTTTTGATTTAAGGTGTACGCAAGTGAGAGATGGATTATTTGGTGGCCTCAATTTGGGTTTCCAAACCATAGCAGGATAGGTAAACTAATCAGCAACTTAAAATAACTTGACAAATATCCAACATTAATTTCTTTACTACAAGAGAATATACTATCGTGAAGTGTTTCCTTCACTGGTTATTAGAAACTATGGATAATGTTAAGATAAATTAGAGAGAAATGAAGACAATACTGAGTATTAAATTGAAAAATAACTGAGTACAATATCTCCTATAAATAGGAGGAACCAAATACAAAACCAACCAACTACTCAATGTGGGACTATAATCTCTAACACCCCCTCTCAAACCCACGATGGGTCAAACAATGTGAGTTTGCCTACTAAGTATCGGAATCTCTGAACAGTATGGGATTTGGTGAAGAAGTCTGTAGTCTGCTGGAAAGAGGTAACAGAATGGAGAGAGATGGTCCCTGCCTCAAAACGCTCACGAACATAACGACAATCAATCTCAATATGCTTCATTCGTTCATGAAAGACCGGGTTGCTTGTAATGTGCAATGCACTCCGGTTATCACAATAAAGTGGAGTAGCTCCTGTAAGAGCGACCCATATCTGATAACAGCCAACGAACATGAACAATCTCTCTAGTAGTAGCTGTCATTGCTCTGTACTCAGCCTTGGTGGAAGAACATGCAACAACTGCATGTTTCTTGCTCTGCCATGAGATCAGTGAATCGCCAAGAAATAGACAGAAACCTGTGGTAGACCTTCTGGTAGTCGGATCACCTGCCCAATCTGAATCAGAATATGCACTGAGCTCTAGTTTGGATGTAGATTCCATGAATAATGAGCGAGTGATAGTGCCTCGAAGATATCTGAGGATCCGAAGAAGAGCACCGTAGTGAACAGATGTAGGAGCGGAAACAAACTGACTGACAATACTAACTGCATGAGCAATATCGGGTCTGGTCATGCATAAGCAGACAAGCTGTCCAACAATCTGCCTGTATCTAGTGGGATCAAGAAGGAGCTCACCATCTGTGGGACAAAGCTTCACATGAAGCTCTAAGGGTGTATCAGCTGATCGACTGTCAGAGAGACATGCAGCGGAAATAATATCTAATGTGTATTTCTGCTGAGAAATGAGTATCCCCTGAGATCCATGAGCAATCTCTAAACCCAGAAAGTAACGTAGCTTACCAAGGTCTTTCATATGAAACAGCTGGTGAAGGTATTTCTGTGTGCATGCAATGCCGGCGGAGTCATCCTCAGTAATGAACATATCATCAACATATAGTAGTAGAATTACCTTCCCATATGGTGATGACCGCATAAACATATAATGGTCCTGAGAACTCTGACTAAAACCAGCCTTGGTGATGACAAGGCAAAAACACTCAAACCAGGCTCGAGGGGCCTGTTTCAAACCATATATAGCCCGACGCAGCCAGTAAACATGACGAGGAGGAGTAGGGAGGCCAGGAGGAAGATCCATATAAACAACCTCAGATAAGGTACCATGAAGAAAAGCATTCTTCACGTCCATCTGGTATAACGGCCATTGGTGGATGGCTGCAACAGCAAGAAGGATGCAAACAGTAGTCATCTGTGCAATAGGAGCAAAAGTCTCATCATAGTTAATGCCATGCTCCTGAGTAAACCCTCAGGCTACTAGATGGGCCTTGTGCCGCTCAATAGATCCATCAGGTTGATATTTGACCTTAAAGATCCACTTGCAGCTAATAGGGTGAACGCCCTCTGGTAGAGGAACAACATCCCAAGTGCCAGTCTGATCAAATGCACTGAATTCCTCTGCAATGACTTTCTTCCATTCAGGATATTGAATTGCGTTTTGATAGGTTCTGGGCTCACGTGTAGAGTGTATAGCAGTGAGATATGCATGAAACTGTGGTGAGTAGGAAGCTAGGGTGGTAAAACCAAACTGGTCAGAAGGACCAGTGGCATCAGGTGTATAACGTGCCGGAGGAATTCCAGAAGTGGAACGGGTAGACTGACAAAGAGGTGGGGGACTGACAGGGTGTGGGGGTGAGGACGGTGGAGTAGGTGCATGTGTCGGTGAGGAAGTAGGTGGGATGGGTGCTAGCTGCTGTGGGGATGCAGGTGGAGTTTCGGTAGGGAGAACAACAGGTGTAAGGACTGCAAGAGATGTGAATGGAACCAGATCAGTGGGATCAAAAGGAATGCGGAAAGATAAAGTCGGGGTTCTAGCAACAACTGGAGAATCGAGAAATCTAGTATCCTCGCGGGGGAGGGGGGTCAGGTAGTAAGGGGAGTCTTCCACAAAGGAGACATGTCGAGAAATATGGACACGACCCGTTGATGGATCAAAACAACGATAACCTTTGTGTTCAAGACTGAGACCTAGGTGAATGCACTTAGCAGCACGAGCGGAGAGCTTCGTGCACTCAGTAGGAGGGAGAAGGACGTAACAGGTGCATCCAAAGGTACGGAGCATACTGTAGTCGGGAGGTGAATGATAAAGAGCCTTGTAAGGCATCGTACCAGCTAGGGCAGACAGAGGGAGTAATATTGATGAGACTAACAGAGGTCTTGATAGTTTCAGCCCAGAAAGAACGAAGAGCAGAAGAGGAGAGTAAAAGAGCGCGAGCCGTCTCAAGAATGTGACGATGCTTGCGTTCAGCTATACCATTCTGCTCATGTGTGTGAGGGCATGATTGCTGAAACAGGGTGCCGTAAGACTGAAGGATTGATCTCATAGTGGTGGAAGTGTACTCACGTGCACCGTCCGATCGAAAATTCTTAATACGCACACCAAACTGAGTGTGAATCATAGTTGTAAAGAACCAGTAAATATCAGGTATCTCAGATCGCTGATGCATAAGAAAAACCCATGTATGTCTAGTGAAGTCATTGATGAAGGCAACATAATAGAGATAGCCTTTCCACGAGGGTACGGGAGAGGGTCCCCATATGTCGGAATGAACAAGTTGAAAAGGGTGGGTGGTTTCAGAAGTTCTTTTGTGACTAAAGAGAAGGGCAATGTGTTTGGCCAAATGACAACCCTGACAATCAGATAAATGTTTAAAAGTGAGAGAACCAAGGGCACCACTACGAGCTATAGTATGAAGTCGTGATGCGCTAATATGACCTAAACGTCTGTGCCACAGATGAGCATCAGGAGAAATAATACCGGCAAAACTAGAAGGAGAGTGATGTGCATGAAGAAAATCTAGATAATATAGACGACTATGACGACTAGCACGCCCAAACTCCTCACCGGTGGAGGAATCAGTAATAGAACAACCTAAAGAGTCAAAAGTAATGATAAGACCACTATCGCACAACGCATTAATAGAAATAAGGTTTATTGATAAATGAGGATCATAGAGAACATATGGTAATGTGAGAGTGGGAGAGTTAATTGTCCCCGAGTGTGTAATAAAAAGTGGTGAGCCATCAGCTGTGTGTAGAGATGGAGAGTGAGAGGAAAGTGTTGTGCAGGTGGTGAATATTGTCTGATTACTAGTGAGATGATGTGATGCACCAGAATCTAAAATTCAGAACGAATTCATACTGGGAGTGGCAGAAAATACAGGAGCAGAGGAGCTAGCAGTGATAGACTGACCCATGAGCTGTAGTTTCAGCTGAGTGAGGCGTTGCTGAGTATTAGCCCAATCAGCAGGAGACGGCAAGGCCGAAGTGACGGGTATGGCCGAGGATGTGAGTGAAGAAACACTGCGAGGAGAAACAAGACTGATGCTGCTATGACTGAGAGCACAATGTGGAGGGAGATGCTGCTGGTGCCTGGATCCATGGCGGGCGGCAGGTTGTCGATAGGAGTGAAGAAGACGATCTGCAGTGTCGAATCTGCAGTTGGGAGATGAACAGGATTGAACAAGATTTTCAGATTTTTTTTTTCCTATTGGAATTCTAGGATTTTGGAAAGAATGAAGAATTTGTATAACTTGGCTGTTGGGATTTGAGAATTTTTGTAGTAGAGGGAATTTAAGAAGGGAAAATTTGGATAATTGGCTCTGATACCATGTTAAGATAAATCAGAGAGAAATGGAGACAATACTGAATATTGAATTGAGAAATAACTGAGTACAATATCTCCTATATATAGGAGGAACCAAATACAAAACTAACCAACTACTCAATGTGGGACTATAATCTCTAACAGATAACATAACATATAAGAACTTTTAGTATATGTTTGGATATATAGGATCGGGATGACTGAAGTTTACCAGTGAAGGGAGCAAACTCTCCACTCAAGAAAGACAGCTAAATTAAATTTGTTATTGATCCATTTTGATTTTTTTCTTATAAAGGTGCAATGGGAGACAAAGTGGAGATAAAAGAAATGATTAGTTTGAATTAGAGTTTTGATAACTTCATGTATTACATTTTGGTTGAAATAAAAATAAGATGTATTTCAATTGCAAACTGAGTCTCAGACAAATAAATATTTAGATTATTGGTATTGTAGATACCTTCACACCTGCACTTGGGTTACAATTGTATTTAGACATGCTCATAGTGGTTATGAGATTAGAGTAAGCTCTATAAAATCTATATGATCATGTTCTTGCATAACTATTACAAGTATCTAAAAGAGATGTTGAAGTTAAAAAAAACTCTATGCGGTGTTTCTAACAAACTATATACATTTCAGATAAGTTCAAGCTAATGATCAAGATGGCGATGGTTGAGCTTAAATGTAGATATGGTTTTTCCTCATATAATACTTCAATTAATTTGCTGGACCTCTAAAACTATTTTATATAATCAAATCAGGTGGATCGTTCCGAAGACGTATCGTAGGCACGTGTCAACGGACAAACCTAGTATATATATATATATATATATATATATATATATATATATATATATATATATATATATAGGAAAATCTTCCATTATGCACCACCCCTCCGTGTGCACTCGTGTGCACTCGGCCTTCCCGCTTTCGTATCGACGATCCGAACCGTTCACATTGATCTACATATCTAAATTAGTTTAAATATATGAAATCAAATCATTTGAAATACTTTTGCCCATCCATCATGTGACTATAAAAAACAATGACTTTCAGCCATACAGTTTTGTAACACTTCAATGGATGTGCAAATGAATTTCAAATGATTTGATTTTACATATTTATACTAATTTGGATGTGTAGATTAATGTGAACGGTTCGGATCGTCGATATGAAGGCGTGAAGGCTAAGTGTACACACCGTGTGCACCATTGGTGGTGCACAACGGAAGACTTTCCTATATATATATATATATATATATATATATATATATATATATAATATAATAATAATAATAATAATAATATTAATATAGTATATATATATTAATAATAATAATATAGTGTAATGCCCTGATTTTATAATAATAATAATATTAATATAGTATATATATATTAATAATAATAATATAGTGTAATGCCCTGATTTTTCATTTAATGAAAAATTATTTTATTTTGCACGTAGTGTGCACGTGCAATATTTTGGTTGAATTAAATCTTATAATTATTTTTCATTGTGATGGGTATAAATATTTAAATTTGTGCTTTCAAATTATTTTATACAAAAGCCTTCTTTTAAATGGATGAAAAGCCCTTTTTAAAAGCCTTTTACTTTTAAAGCCCAAAATTTAATTAATTTATTTTATTTTAAAATAATTATTTTGGACCATAAACTAAAGCCTATGGATTAATCTATTTTTTTATATGACTTGTCATGTAGAATACAATTTAAAGACTATTTTATTTTTATACAAAAATTTAATGTACAATTTTTGGGCCTAGTTGCATGCACGTGCACTACGCGTACACGTGCAAAATGCACTCTCCTATGTAGGCCGGTTGCATTCTTTGGAGGGAAACCCAAATTTTTGAGTGGTGATCATGGTGTGGTGGTTACTTGGTTGTGGGTAGTTATTGCAACTCCTACTTTCATCCCAGCCCTCCATCCTACAACCAACCAATTGATCCTAGCCCTCCATTCTCCTTGATTTTTAGTATAAATATCCCCCCCCTCCCCATGGCTAGTTATTTTTGTGCAAAACTATTCTCTTCCAAACTTATAGTCTATTATACATTATCTAGTAGTTATTTTTGTGAGTTAAAAGATTGAGTTGTGTGTGGGAGTTGTGCTTGCTTTCAATCAAAGAAGGAGAGGCCGGCTAGCAAAGGAGGAGCTCACGGTTTGGGTGCTCGGGCTTGGCTTGTGTGCGCCCTTCTAGGAGGAGAAGTATTCGGTTGCAAGGACTTTTGTTTAGGGAGTTGCTAATTGTGTTTTCTCTCCATACAAGGTGGGTAAATTTTTCCTAATTCTAAAGTAGGAATGTATGCTAGTTTATTTAGAAAGAATGAAGCATGAAAATGATTAAGAAGAGCACACGTTAACTAGGAAAAATGACTTCTTGAATGATTGAAATGTGGATATACAAATTTATATGTGGTTCTATTATTTAAGTTGTATGTGAATCGATTAGAATCATGGATTGATTGATCAAAACACATTCATTACTATCAAGAATTACACACAAAAGTTAGTAGTTTGATAATACCATTTCTTGTGTTAAATAGATCTTTTGTGTTAATATGGACATGAATAATTTAAAATATGTGTTGTATGTTGGGTAAATGGTTAAAGGCAGAGAATTAAGGTGAAAATTTATTGATAAAGAGATTAGAATGCTAAATGCGAAGAAATGTCGAAAGAAGAATAAATGTAGTATTATAATGTGGAATTCGAATTAGTTACATGAAAATATGTTTTAATTATTACAAAAATTATTTTGCTCATACTGGCATGAAAATTATGTGAGGAAGAATTAATCTGGAGTTGTACAGTAATTTTTATGAAAACCAAATAAAATGGGGACTAGTTGAACATCGAAATGTTCTAAATAACAGAGAGTATGGGTTAAATGAAATTGGAATTATACTAGTGACAACTTGAGCACGTAGCTCAAGTGGTCGGGGGTTTTCTTCCGCTACAGTGTGCGGCTGGGTCTCATGAGGTTGTTGGTTCGAATCCCTGGTCGCCATACTTTTATTTCGTTTTTTTAAACAAGAATAGCAGCAGCCGAGAGCTCTTATGGCTCTCAGCGTCTCTTTATGACGCCAGTAGCTTTCGGCCTAGTGGTTGTGGCTTTCGGTTGGGTTCTCTGTGGTGCTGGGTTCGAATCTTGTCCTCGGCAAGATTGAAAAATATTTTTTTTGAGGGTTTTAGTGCTCAAAAAATTAAGAGGAAAATATGGTTATTCTTCTAAAAATATAAGAGACTTTATAAAAATGATTTGGGAATTATTTGCATGAATTAAACTATGCTTTGAGAATAAAATGCATAAATAGAACTATGGTTCTATATGTATACTTTGTGAAAATTATAACTTGCAAAAAGAAATTAAAATGATGGATTAGAAGATTATTGTGGCAAAAAGAAATTATATTGTTGTGATGTGATGCAAATTATTCTCATTTGAGAATAGTGTGAGAATTATGAAGTGTAAAGGCTCACTTTGATTGAATAATTAGTGATGTGGGTTCTTATGTGAAAATAACATCTCATGAGTTACATGATGAATAATTGAGTTTTATAGTTATGAAATTTTGAACGAATTAGAAATCATGATTGTAAAAGGAAATCTACATTGATTATGAAAATGAATTTATGAGTGGAAATGCTCAAATTGGAAATTGTGAATTTGAAATTGAATCCAAAGAGTAGCTAAGTCTCCTCCGGCATTGGAAAGAAATGAAATGAAATATTGAAATGAAAGACCAAGGTTGGTCATGTGTGAATAAATGAATAAGTCCGGTTTGGTGGAGATGCTAACTCTAGAGCTTTGATTTTGTTCATGATTCTAATGAAAACTAAAGATTAGTGCATAGTGAAGACGTGATGAAAGTGAGAGAAAAACACGAGTATGAGAACTAGAGTTTACGGTGCGGGTGTGTGAGCCACAGAATGCATGCTTGATGAGTCAAGACATGGCGTGGGCACAACTCAGTAATGATCGGACTCTAGCCACGCTTGTGGGATGTTTGGTGACTGCAAGAGGATCGTGTGCCATGAAGTGAGGCTGAATTGCCACAGAATGCATGCTTGATGAGTCAAGACATGGCGTGGGATTCTCCTCCAGAATTTTCTGTACACGAGCTTGTACTCATAGATCATCTAGGATACTCACCGTAATTGCAGTAGTAGACTAAGTCATGGCGAGGGATTGAACCCTACAAAGATGAAGAACGATTAAGAGGCTTGCCCTCGGACCTATGTAGTATGGGATGCATAGAATCCGAACAAGTGTGCATTAGTGTCATGTAATATAAATAACTGCATTAAGGACTAAGTGCACAATCACAACACGACATCAATAGGGTATTTCCTTTAGTTTGAATGTGACAAGTTTGTGTTTGCTAAATATGGAAAATAAGTTATACTATTTCCGGCATAGAGAGGATGACCGTGTATAATGATCGTCGGTTGAATAAACTGACGTACCCACAGTCTTATATGCAGGTAAATGGCTTGATAAAGATTAAAGAGGAACAAATGCTTAAAGATTACTCAATGTTGTTGTATATTTGTTTTCATTGTTGTAAAATTTTACTTCCGCTGTGCAATGTAAAATGTAATATTGATGTAAAATCTGATGTAAAGTAAAAAGTTCAAATTTCCTTGTAAAATTGTACTAAAGGAAGTGTAAAGATCCTGTAGAACATCTCGAATTCAGTGTATTTGGGATTCGGGGCGTTACAGAGTGGTATCAGAGCCACGCTTCCACACTTGTACAAATTTATAAGGAACGACACCCTAGAAGTGGACATTAGAGTGTGTATTTGAGTCTAGAGATTTAAATTTAAGTGACTTACATTTGTGTTGCTCTATGACTTATGCTTCTTCCTCCCTATTTTCTAAGATGGCTGTCCACTTCGACCCTGCTGGAGATGACGACTGGCATATCATTGAAGAAGAGTACCATCCTGGACAGGTAAATTCCGAGGACGAGTACTATCCAGGGCAAGCAGATTCTGACGGAGAAGAATGGCCTGAATCCTGAGTGATCATCCCACCTCCGGATTCATCTGATGACTCTTCTTCTGACGAAGAAGAAGAACCAGTTCCGAATAGTCTTGTGACTTCTCTTCAGAGGCAGGTAGAAACACTGTGAGAGAGAGTCGGATTATTGGAGGCTCAGCTGGCAAAGCGGAAGGACGACTATTCTGTTCTCAGTCATCGTATATGGGAACTCGAGAAGAGGAAGAATATGACAGATGTGCTGAAGGATGAAGTTGATGAACCACGGGGAGAACTTCGAGAAGCGAAGAGGAACCGTAGGAGTTAGACTGTTGTAACTTCTACTATCTTTCATTCTGATGTCAAGAAATGTTTTTCAATTCGAATGTATAAAGTTTGGAATTCAATGAAATGGAAATATTGACTTGAAAGTTCATGTCTTATACTTCGAATTCAATGGATCTTTTGCATCAGAATATGGAATGAAAGCTGTTGTGTTGCTCGATACTGGATCCTCTCATACTTTTGTGTCTCCTAAATTTGTTAAAGTGTTGGGAGTTGAACCGAAGATTTTTTCAGGCAAGATCTTAGCAGTAGCTACTCCATCAGGGGAAACTTTGACCACTGATCGGTATTATGCTGATTGTGAGATCGTGATTGGGGATCCAATCTTTGGGATTGATCTGATCGAGCTAACTATCTTGGGAGTCGATGTTATTATTGGCATTGATTGGATGTCGGTGTACAGTGCAAGCATCGAGTGTAAAACCAAGACGGTAACGGTGAAGGCTCCAAGTGGACCTGAAGTCACTTTCCAAAGGAAGAAGAAGTGTTCTAGGCTGGTGGCAACTATCCGCAAGGAAGAGACTCCTGTGGAAGTGCATGAGATTCCTGTGGTTCGGGACTATCCGACTGTGTTCTTGGATGATTTTCCTGGGTTACCCCCGCATCGTGATGTAGAGTTCAGCATCACTGTTCAACCGGGAAGTGCACCCATTTCTAAGGCACTGTATAGGATGGCTCCAGTGGAACAGGATGAGGTGAAACGGCAGATTGAGGAACTGTTGGAGAAAGGCTTTATTCAACCTAGTGCGTTACCTTGGGGAGCACCAGTGCTTTTGGTAAAGAAGAAGGATGGATCGATGAGAATGTGTATCGATTACTGAGAGCTGAATAAGGTCACTATTCAGAATAAGTATCCTATTCCTCGAATTGATGACTTGTTCGATCGTTTACACGGAGCAGCTATTTTCTCCAAAATAGATCTTCGATCAGGATATTACCAGGTTCGAGTGAAAGCTGAAGATGTGCACAAAACTGCATTTAGAACTCGACATGGGCATTACGAATTCTTAGTTATGCCATTTGGAGTGACGAATGCACCTGCAATCTTCATGGATTTGATGAACAGAGTTCTGAGGCCGTTCATTGATTCTTTCGTCGTGGTGTTTATCGGCGATATTCTCGTGTACTCCAAGTCAGAGGAGGAGCACACCGAGCATTTGGCAGCAGTTTTGAAGAAGCTGGAAGAGCAGAAGTTGTATGCCAAGTTATCCAAGTGTGATTTCTGAAAATCTGAAGTGGCATTCCTAGGTCACATCCTTTCTAAGGAGGGAGTGACAACTGACCCTCAGAAGATAGAGGCAGTGAGAGATTGGGCTAGGCCTACTACAGTGAAGGAAGTCAGAAGTTTTCTTGGAATGACTGGA
Organism: Hemerocallis citrina; assembly: GCA_017893485.1. Lineage (NCBI taxonomy): Eukaryota > Viridiplantae > Streptophyta > Magnoliopsida > Asparagales > Asphodelaceae > Hemerocallis > Hemerocallis citrina. Next base: position 52,806,744 of record CM030362.1, on the reverse strand, counting down.
TACTACAGGAGATTCATTCAAGGTTATGCTCAGATAGCCGTGCCGCTTACTGGACTGACCAAGAAGAATGTGAACTTCAAGTGGACTAAGCAATGTGAGGCGAGCTTTCAGGAGTTGAAAGAGAAGCTGACTACTGCATCCATTTTGGCTTTGCCTAGAGCAGGTGTTGAGTACGATGTTTATAGCGATGCTTCACATCGGGGGCTTGGTTGTGTCTTAATGCAAGAAGGAAGAGTAATCGCTTATGGGTCTAGGCAACTACGACCGCATGAGAAGAATTACCCGACCCATGATCTGCAGTTGGCTGCGATTATCTTTGCCCTGAAGCAATGGAGGCACTACGTGTACGGTGAGAAATTGAACATGTACACGGACCACAAGAGCTTGAAGTATATATATCAGCAGAGGAATCTGAATCTGAGGCAGCGGAGATGGTTGGAAGTGCTCGAGGACATGCGACCTGAGATCAAGTATCATCCTGGAAAAGCTAATGTTGTTGCTGATGCACTTAGTCGCAAGAGCAGTTTAGCCAGTTTGATTACGACTCAGAAGTATCTGATTGAAGAATTGGACCGAGCAGGTACTGAAGTTGTTTTGCAAGGATTGGGAGCATCTTTGGCTCAGTTGAGGCTTCAGCCTACACTGAATGGAAGGATCATTGCAAGTCAGGAGGTTGATGCTGATATCTTGGAGATGAAGGAGCAAGTTGGTGCTGGCAGGTTGTTCGGATTTCAAATCAGGGATGGAGTGCTGTGGTTCGGAGATAGGCTATGTGTTCCAAATCAGGCGGACCTAAAAGAGAGTATTCTTTAGGAGGCACATGCTACTCTTTTGTCGGTACATCCTGGGAGTACTAAGATGTACAAAGACATCAAGCAGCATTTCTGGGGGTCAGGTTTGAAGCGGGATGTGGCTAAATTTGTGGCGAAGTGTGAGGTTTGTCAGCAAGTCAAAGCCGAAAATCAGAGACCCGGAGGTCTATTCCAGCCGTTACCTATTTCGGAATGGAAGTGGGATAACATCAGTATGGATTTCATTACGGGATTGCCTAAGAGTCCTAAAGGCAATGATGCGATTTGGGTTATAGTCGATCGACTAACCAAGTCCGCTCACTTTTTGGCGATGAAACTCACTGCTTCGATGGACAAGTTAGCTGAGTTGTATGTTGGCGAGATCGTTCGGCTTCATGGTGTTCCGTCAACTATTGTGTCTGATCGAGATGTGTGGTTTACTTCGTATTTCTGGAGGAGTCTTCAGACAGCTTTGGGTACCAAGACAGATTTCGGCACTGCTTTTCATCTGCAAACCGATGGGCAGACCGAGAGAGTCAACCGTATTCTTGAGGATATGCTTCGGTGTTGTATACTAGACTTTGGAGGCAGTTGGGAAAGACATTTATCTTTGGTAGAGTTTGCCTACAACAGCAGTTTTCAGGCTAGCATTAGGATGGCGCCGTACGAAGCTTTGTATGGCAGGAAGTGCAGAACACCTGTTTGTTGGTTTGAAGTTGGGGAGCGTCAGTTGTTTGGTCCTGAGCTTGTACAGCAAACCTCTGAGAAGATTGTTCTGATCAGAAAAAGGTTGGTAGAAGCTCAGAGCAGGCAGAAAAGCTATGCAGACAACCGGAGAAGGGACCTTGAGTTTGAGGTTGGTGACTTCATCTTTCTGAAAGTATCACCCAGTAAAGGAGTGGTTCGATTTGGCAAAGGCGGGAAGTTAGCCCCGAGGTTTATAGGCCCGTATAAGATATTGAAAAGGATCGGGAAGACTGCTTACCGGCTTGAATTACCGGAAGAGTTATCTCAGGTGCACAATGTCTTTCAGGTGTCTATGCTGAGAGGTTATATTCCATATCCGAGTCATCACTTGCCTGAAGTGCCAGAAGGTTTGCAATTAAACCTGAATTACATCGAGTCTCCTGTCGAGATTGTTGATCATCGAGAGAAAGTCTTGAGGAATAAGACGATACCGATGGTCAAGGTAGTCTGGAGAAACCATCTGGTTGAAAAGGCTACTTGGGAATCTGAGGAGAGGATGTTGAAGGACTATCCTGAGCTTTTTGCTTGATTTGTATCTTTGTATCTTTTTGTTCTTGTTGTGAGTGTTGTATTTTTGTTTCTCACTCTTGACTGTAGTTCCGGGGACGGAACTATTCTAGGAGGGAGTGTTGTAATGCCCTGATTTTTTATTTAATGAAAAATTATTTTATTTTGCACGTAGTGTGCACGTGCAATATTTTGGTTGAATTAAATCTTATAATAATTTTTCATTGTGATGGGTATAAATATTTAAATTTGTGCTTTCAAATTATTTTATACAAAAGCCTTCTTTTAAATGGATGAAAAGCCCTTTTTAAAAGCCTTTTTCTTTTAAAGCCCAAAATTTAATTTATTTATTTTATTTTAAAATAATTATTTTGGGCCATAAACTAAAGCCCATGGATTAATCTATTTTTTTATATGACTTATCATGTAGAATACAATTTAAAGACTATTTTATTTTTATACAAAAATTTAATGTACAATTTTTGGGCCTAGTTGCATGCACGTGCACTATGTGTGCACGTGCAAAATGCACTCTCCTATGTAGGCCGGTTGCATTCTTTGGAGGGAAACCCAAATTTTTGAGTGGTGATCATGGTGTGGTGGTTACTTGGTTGTGGGTAGTTATTGCAACTCCTACTTTCATCCTAGCCCTCCATCATACAACCAACCAATTGATCCTAGCCCTCCATTCTCCTTGATTTTTAGTATAAATATCCCCCCCCCCCCCCCCCATGGCTAGTTATTCTTGTGCAAAACTATTCTCTTCCAAACTTATAGTCTATTATACATTATCTAGTAGTTATTTTTGTGAGTTGAAAGATTGAGTTGTGTGTGGGAGTTGTGCTTGCTTTCAATCAAAGAAGGAGAGGCCGGCTAGCAAAGGAGGAGCTCACGGTTTGGGTGCTTGGGCTTGGCTTGTGTGCGCACTTCTAGGAGGAGAAGTATTCGGTTGCAAGGACTTTTGTTTAGGGAGTTGCTAATTGTGTTTTCTCTCCATACAAGGTGGGTAAATTTTCCCTATTTCTAAAGTATGAATGCATGCTAGTTTATTTAGAAAGAATGAAGCATGAAAATGATTAAGAAGAGCACACGTTAATTGGGAAAAATGACTTCTTGAATGATTGAAATGTGGATATACAAATTTATATGTGGTTCTATTATTTAGTTGTATGTGAATCGATTAGAATCGTGGATTGATTGATAAAAACACATTCATTACTATCAAGAATTACACACAAAAGTTAGTAGTTTGATAATACCATTTCTTGTGTTAAATAGATCTTTTGTGTTAATATCGGCATGAATAATTTAAAATATGTGTTGTATGTTGGGTAAATGGTTAAAGACAGAGAATTAAGGTGAAAATTTATTGATAAAGAGATTAGAATGCTAAATGCGAAGAAATGTCGAAAGAAGAAGAAATGTAGTATTATAATGTGGAATTCGAATTAGTTACATGAAAATATGTTTTAATTATTACAAAAATTATTTTGCTCATACTGGTATGAAAATTATGTGAGGAAGAATTAATCTGGAGTTGTACAGTAATTTTTATGAAAACCAAATGAAATGGGGACTAGTTGAACATCGAAATGTTCTAAATAACAGAGAGTATAGGTTAAATGAAATTGGAATTATACTAGTGACAACTTGAGCACGTAGCTCAAGTGGTCGGGGGTTTTCTTCCGCTACAGTGTGCGGCTGGGTCTCATGAGGTTGTTGGTTCGAATCCCTGGTCGCCATACTTTTATTTCGTTTTTTTAAACAAGAATAGCAGCAGCCGAGAGCTCTTATGGCTCTCAGCGTCTCTTTATGACGCCAGTAGCTTTCGGCCTAGTGGTTGTGGCTTTCGGTTGGGTTCTCTGTGGTGCTGGGTTCGAATCTTGTCCTCGGCAAGATTGAAAAACATTTTTTTAGGGTTTTAGTGCTCAAAAAATTAAGAGAAAAATGTGGTTATTCTTCTAAAAATATAAGGGACTTTATAAAAATGATTTGGAAATTATTTGCATGAAATAAACTATGCTTTGAGAATAAAATGCATAAATAGAACTATGGTTCTATATGTATACTTTGTGAAAATTATAACTTGCAAAAAGAAATTAAAATGATGGATTAGAAGATTATTGTGGCAAAAAGAAATTATATTGTTGTGATGTGATGCAAATTATTCTCATTTGAGAATAGTGTGAGAATTATGAAGTGTAAAGGCTCACTTTGATTGAATAATTAGTGATGTGGGTTCTTATGTGAAAATAACATCTCATGAGTTACATGATGAATAATTGAGTTTTATAGTTATGGAATTTTGAACGAATTAGAAATCATGATTGAAAAAGGAAATCTACATTGATTATGAAAATGAATTTATGAGTGGAAATGCTCAAATTGGAAATTGTGAATTTGAAATTGAATCCAAAGAGTAGCTAAGTCTCCCCCGGCATTGGAAAGAAATGAAATGAAATATTGAAATGAAAGACCAAGGTTGGTCATGTGTGAATAAATGAATAAGTCCGGTTTGGTGGAGAGACTAACTCTAGAGCTTTGATTTTGTTCATGATTCTAATGAAAACTAAGGATTAGTGCATAGTGAAGACGTGATGAAAGTGAGAGAAAAACACGAGTATGAGAACTAGAGTTTACGGTGCGGGTGTGTGGGCCACAGAATGCATGCTTGATGAGTCAAGACATGGCATGGGCACAACTCAGTAATGATCGGACTCTAGCCACGCTTGTAGGATGTTTGGTGACTGCAAGAGGATCGTGTGCCATGAAGTGAGGCTGAATTGTCACAGAATGCATGCTTGATGAGTCAAGACATGGCGTGGGATTCCCCTCCAGAATTTTCTGTACACGAGCTTGTACTCATAGATCATCTAGGATACTCACCGTAATTGCAGTAGTAGACTAAGTCATGGCGAGGGATTGAACCCTACAAAGATGAAGAACGATTAAGAGGCTTGCCCTCGGACCTATGTAGTATGGGATGCATAGAATCGGAACAAGTGTGCATTAGTGTCATGTAATATAAATAACTGCATTAAGGACTAAGTGCACAATTACAACACGACATCAATAGGGTAGTCCCTTTAGTTTGAATGTGACAAGTTTGTGTTTGCTAAATATGGAAAATAAGTTATACTATTTCTGGCGTAGAGATGATGGCCGTGTATAATGATCGTCGGTTGAATAAACTGACGTACCTACAGTCTTATATGCAGGTAAATGGCTTGATAAAGATTAAAGAGGAACAAATGCTTAAAGATTACTCAATGTTGTTGTATATTTGTTTTCATTGTTGTAAAATTTTACTTCCGCTGGCAATGTAAAATGTAATATTGATGTAAACTCTGATGTAAAGTGAAAAGTTCAAATTTCCTTGTAAAATTGTACTAAAGGAAGTGTAAAGATCCTGTAGAACATCTCGAATTCAGTGTATTTGGGATTCGGGGCGTTACATATAGTGTATATATATTTAAATTTGGTGGGAAAAGAGAAAAAGGTGTAGTGATGGGACATATAGCAATGCTATATGGGTTGCCAAATTTGATAAAAGAAATAGCCATTTCTAAATTTGGCAACCCAAATGAGAGGCTGGTGTGGAAGGGTTTTTCCATTTGGGTTGCCAAATTTAAAAATGGCAACCTAAAATTGCCATTGGTGTGGATGCTCTAAGAGGTATCTTTTGAGCAAACTATATATGGAATATGGTGATTCATATGTTTTGGTTTATTGTTGCTTGGGGTTTCTGGATTTTCCCTCTTATTATAAGGTGTTACCCGGCTCTGAATTTTATTTGTTGTGCTCTTAAAAATGTGATACTATCTAGGGTTTGCAATTCTAATCAAATATTGAGATCGAATTAGAACCGACAGTAAGTTCAGAGTTGTATTCAAACTTTTGAACATAACAGAATACTTCCTCCATCCAGGGCCGGCCCTCACCTTGAGGCCGGTGAGGCGGCTGCCTCAGGCCCCCAATTTTTTTATATTTTTGAGCATCCATACCAATGGACCTCTCATTTGGGTTGTCATTTTTATTTTTGGCAACCCAAAGGAAATTTTGCCAAAAAATGAGAGGTTGTTCTATACCCATGATTACCATTTTGGTTGCCAAATATGTATAATAGTATATTATAATAGTGTATAATAGTCTATATATACATAAATATATATGTATAATATATATATACACTATTTTAGATATATATAATATAATAAATATTTACATATTATATATATAATATAATAATAATAATATATATAATATAAAAATATATTAATATAATAATATATATATAATATGTATAATATAATTATATCATATACTAATAATATATTTTGATATATATATGTATTATATAATATAAATAATTATAAATATTATTATTATATTATATATATAATATAATAATAATAATAATAATAATAATAATAATAATAATATATACTAGTAATCTGTACACGTGTGATGCACGCTATAATTTTTTTTAAAGTAAAAACTACGATTGTTAAAAAATAAAAATAAAAGAGTGATAAAGTACATGCACGTACATGATTATAGCTCTTAGAGAACTACAATCGTCATCATTATCATATTGTTTTGAGAAACATCTCAGACAATACGATGAAACAACTCAGACACTATGATAAAATCCCATGTCACTACAACGGACGAACTAATCTCCGGCATTTTTTTAGTGCTTCACCGGCATTTTTAAACGCCGGTGATTACCCTACGGCGCCTCAGCGAACGCCGCACCAAACGCCGGTGCTTAGCGTGCCGGGGATTTTAGGCCGTCTAGGCCGGCGTTTTGGCAAACTGCCGGTGTACATTTCTTTTTCCCCGGCATTCGGAAAGCGCCGTTGTAGAACCTTTTTTATATTTTTAAAATTATTAAAATTAGGAAACCCCGGCGTTTGTAAAACGCCGGGGTATACTGCGTTCAATTTTGAAGTTTTCGTACCCGCCATTTTTTTAAAAAAAACATATACCGGCGTTTTGGAAACGCCGGTGTATGGCTCTTTAAACAAACGTCAGTTTCGTTATATTTGGTTGAAAACCTGTATAATTTTTCTCTTTTTGAAACAGAATACATTTGTACTAATTTCCAGTAATCCACAATAACACAATAAAAAGTATAAAAAACAAAATTCATTATATATATATATTTCCAAACAACAACAAACTCAGCTTAAGAAGTTTAAATTTCTGCAGTCTAAAATTCAGAATCCAGTGTTTCTCACAGAAGTATCAAGTTACATATAACTCGGTTACAAAAAAGTTCAAACAAGTTTCACCATACAAAACAATTTGAACATCAAAAACACTATTGCAATTAGTAGATTATCTTAATGGGTACGTCTCCCTATG